>JABSTR010002999.1:0-52426 GCA_013339765.2 Haemaphysalis longicornis | reverse complement strand
ATGGTGCGCGATTCGTCACCTAAGTGTGCGTTTCAGGCTTTCGCATGAAGACAAGTCCTCCTTTTTGAACATTGAGGGAGCGGAATTGTGCCGCTGCAGTTGTCATTTATTCGTTATATGATAAATTTGGGCGTCGTGTTCTTGAGAGTCTGGATGTTAGTGGTGAAGATCTCGTTCTTGGCGAGGTTTTTCAATTGTCTTCAGCAATCGACGGCCGGGACTTTACGTCGCTTGATATAATGAATGCGTCGTCATCATGATTGGCTTTATACATTACGGTATGCCCAAGCGCACTCATTCCGCGTAACGAATTTGTTATTGCCTGTTTTTTTTTTATTTCGATCCGACGCCACTGCACCGGCTGGCACTGTTTTTATTGCCCACTTCTCCCCTGTATACGCGTTTCCTCAGCCTGCCATCGTTGTTATTTCGTCTTCCTCTTAATCCGTTGGGCTGCGTCTTTGCCAATTCACACTTGTGGATAGTGTACACTTTCCGTGGGGTCGGCGGTGTGCTGAAATAAGAGTTCTTTAACTCGGAATTGTTAGTTGGTTAGCCTGAAAATGCAAAACACGCGGCCGGTGTCCTGCTAACACGCACGCACCGGGATATCGCCAGCAAAAAAATGTTCAAAACGGCTAACTCTTCGCTAACGCGTTCTATGTCATTTGATAGCGCGCGTACATCGGAAAGGATAAAACAAAAAAGAAATATTAAGTGCGTTGTGTTCTATAGCACTCATTAGAAAAAATTAACAGAAAGGAGCCCTTTGTATGCACTGTTTTATATAATATGTCAAATCAAAAGCAAATCAATTGGCTCCAATACACGCTCTGAAGCTGGTTGGAAAACAAAGCTCTAAATGAAACCCACAATAACTGCCCAAGCGATGTCTCTTGACTTTACACACGTGTCTCTATAAAGAGTGAAACCAGAGATGCTGGCAGCCGTTACGTGGTATTCGCGGGGGCGGCGTCCCCAACGCAAATGTGTCGGGCACGGCCGGACTAGAGCGGTGGGCGCCTCCGTTGTAGCCCGGCCGTGCATCGGCGGAAAGAAAACAGAGGGGAGCTTCTTTTGAAGGGTGAGAAAGCGCAAGCAACCATCGTGATTTGCTAGCTCGGGGCTCCACCACCGCGCGACACAAGCGCAAACACCGAAACAATTTCGCATGTGAGCTTAGTAATTCTCAATTATAACCCATTAAGCTAGTCAGTTTAGTAAGCCTGAGTATTGCAAGAAAGCTGAGGAAGCTTTTATAATTGCTATTTATCAGGTTCAGTTGCTTTTTTCGCATATTGTAATAGCTCTTCCAGCAACCGAATTGGTATTAACCAATTTAAATAACGGAGTCCCATTTGTGGCTACCAGTGCGCAAAACGTAGCGTTTTTCTAGCGCCCAGATTTTTGTATGTGTTCTCTGCATTTTGTTTACTCATCCTGCAAACCAATATTTAATGTATCCGTGTCGCACGCCCACTTAGTTCCGTCGGTACCGGGAAACCAGGCAGGTGTTGTCGAAAAAATTAATCAAGCCGCGCCAAGAAAGCTCCCATTGGGCGCGAAGCAGCGCCAAAACAGGCCCAAAACAGCTGTTACTAAAGCAGACGACAAAGCCGTTACGCCGACGAGCCCGCCGATGCGATCAGTTACCTGCGTGCGGGGAACGCTGGGTAATTGTGCCGTATCGCCGCCCCGTCTACACTGTGCTCCGTGAGTGAAAAGCATCCTCCTCATCCGCAGCTGCGTTGGGGGCTGTTTGTCCCGCACGCCATTAAAGAACCGTTGGCAGGTAGAGGTAGAAAGCTTTCGTTTAAAACTTGAAAAAGCACTCGGCGCGGGGGGTAAACGACACATAGCAAAAAACAGAAAAGCAAGCGTGCGTCAGAAATTTCCAGCGGGGTATTAGTTGGCTGTCAGCTTCTCAGGCTGTTTAGCAACAGCCTGAATGGTTATTCTTGAAAAATTCTGCAGAGAGTGTGGTGCCAATGTTGTAGGTTATAGCCGACTTAGGCAGGAGACTCGGCGACAAGCCGAGCCAAAAGAAACGCGTTCGCGAAAGAATACGCTGGAAGATCCTGCAACATTTCTGCATCGTACTTTCAGTGCAGATATCATACGTGATGTTATTTGTTGCGTTCAGCTGAGCAAGCCCGGCACGCACACGGTAAATGCAATTTGTTTTCACCCGGTTCCGATCGTTTTGGCACTGGAGCAGCCGCTCTAAAAGACAACCCGAAGATGACTGGTGCTCACCGCAAGCATTGAACTCGGACGGCTGCTTTACCAAATTTTGCCATTTGTTGGGCTCGTAAGCCACCCCGACGGAGCTCTTACAAGCGTGGCGCTTCACAGGTATGGTGAAAACGCGGCAGCCGCTGAAAAGGTTGCGGTCGGTTAGCGCTTCCTTCGCAGAAAAGCATTGATTTCCCGCAAGAATGACGGCGCTTCCACGCACAGAGCGGCCCTGTTGGAGTGTTTATACAAATTCGAGCATTGCCTGTGAACTTTTGCGTGTGCATAGACAAGCTTCACGTCAAAAAAAAGAAACTCCGTCTACGTAAAGAAGAAGTCGACAAAGTTTTTGCGTGTTATAAAGAATGTAGTCGAGCAGGCGCGTACGGTAGCACTGTGGTTTACTTGTGCCCGTTGACTGCAGTTTGCATAGCTAAGGAATGGTTCTATATTTAAAAGTGAATTATAGCCGCTGGGCGATAGTATAGGTTGTTATCGGTGCCATTGGCACTGATTTGTACTACCGCTAGATTTTATGCGACCAGTCGCAGGCCCCGCCACACGTGAAGCGAAGCTGGAGAGTTGGAGGATATGCCTTGGCCCCTCCTGACGAAGCGCGCCTTCCCTACACGGCAAATTTTTGGCACGGTCGCTCCCGTTGTCACCCGCTGCAATGGGGAGGGTGTTGTATATAAAGCCGGCCCTGGTCATGGCCCAGTTTTTGGATTGCTGTAGCCGACCGATCTGCCGGACCTGGAGGGGAACGAAAAATATTCTGAATAAAAGATAAGGCAGAAAAATCCGCTTGTCTTTACTCCTACTAGACAACTGACGGTTCCCCGGGAAGTCTTGAATATCAAGAAACTCCGAACTTCTGGAGTCCGAAAAATAGTGTCAGTTAATGTATCGTACTCTGCATACTTGGTGAAAGCCATGGCGGGGATGGATCTTTGATAGGTTTGTTTCTTGCCATTGTGGTGTCCGGAGAACGCTTGAAGCGGACGGGAAGCTTTCTGAGTTCTGATTAACGGGACATTTTTGGGTTTTAATCAGCGCACGCGCAGGTGTTGACTCGATCAGCATTTGCGGATGTTTTAAAAATCAATATTAGCTTTCATTGGGAGCTTGAACGGTGTTAGAAACATTATTATAAAATGGTTCGCTTAATTTTTCTTGGCCGCTTCAGGGGCGCTTGTCATACTAGACATCAGGAAAGCAAAAACGTGTGTGTACCGGTATCGCAATTATCTTCTGGAGGATATGCCGCAATATGAAATATTGACGAGGATATTGGTTGATACGCTGACTTCCAAAGCTTCACATTGATATCGGATGGCTATGACTATTTTGAACTCGAAAAAAGTGCACCCTTTCCACTGAATGTATTGCGATGCCCATTCGATAATGTTTCCTGATTAGGTTGCGCTCTCTAGAAAAACAATTTCGAATCAGATTGTTTCAAAATTGAGTAATACAAATTGATCAATAATTCGGACTGGAACTTTTTTTCAGACAAAGGTCGGCAGAAGGCCGTTAATTCGAACCTGGTAATGTTGTTCTACGGACCATTCAAAACACACGCCTCTGCACAGGTGCCTTGGTGCCTGGCACACGGTGCGAGAAATGCACACCATGCCTGCACACGAGGCTGCGTCGCCTCCAGAACAGCCATAATCAATAATGATGATGATGATGGTTGGGGCTGAATGGCGCCAGGCCGAAGAGGGCAAAGAGCGCCAGAGAAGGGGTTTTTTATTGAAGAGAAATTATTACCACAAAAAGGCAGGTATAAAAACGTGTAAACCGGCTATAGAGGAATCAATAAAAAATAACGGTGATGGCTGGTGTATAGGGCCCGATTCGATTATGCGTGATAGAAAATGAGGTTTAAAAAATGAACGCCTGATAAATACTTAAACACGCGTTTCACAGAAACCATGGCGACGTCACCCAGAAACAACGATGGATGTAGCAGAATATGTTGTCTGTAGAGTTCTCTAAAGTCTTCGTGTCGTGTTGTGTCGAGTTCCTTGCATTGAATGAGTATGCGAACTACGGATAGGGCCTCTCCGCGCCTACTGCACTGGGGTCTTTAAGATCCCGTGAGCAGATACGAGTGCGTTGCATGGGTTTGCCCTATCCGTAGCCTAGCCAAGGCGACTTCCGTGCGTCTGTTGCGTGTGTCAGTGGTGTACCGTCCCAACCGTGGTTTTATAACGTGTAAATGGTTATCTCTCTGTTCACTCCAGTGTGTTTGCCATGCTCTGCACAAGTTTTGTCTTTTGTGTGAACTGAGGGCGGTATATAGTACCGTTGTTATGTCTACAGTGTTCCTGGGTGCAGCAGCAGCGGCTCTCTCGTTTGCCAACTCGTTGCTAGCGATCCCAGCGTGTCCTGGGACCCAGCAGAGCAGCAGCTCTTGCGTTTGCGCATAGATAGACATAATTGTGTTGAACACAAGATTAACTATGCGGTTTTGGGGGCTTGTACACGAAGAACACTCACATAATCTGTATAGATGATGGAATTGGGAATTTGATTTTCCAAGATGTATTGTACTATGAGTAAAATTCCTTATGCTTCTGGTGAAAAAACAGTTGTGCGTGCGCTCATGGTTCTGGCTGCATTGAAATGCGGACCATGAGCAGCACAGGACACCATAGTGGAGGTTGTAGAAGCGTCATTGTAGAATTCTGCACATGGGTGTTTAAACTGCAGAGACGGAAAGTGCTGCAGTATTACAGCACGTGGTACTAGATTGTTGTCAAGTTTCATAAAAGACAGGTCACAGGACACAGCGCAAACTTGCCAAAGTGGTACAACATCTGAAAAGGGTGATCTGTATACATCTAAAGACGAAGCGCTGAGATACGAGGCTCGCTCTCTCACTCTAAGCGAAAAGGGCAGTGGAACGGATGGGCGATTTACAAACAGCAGAGATGTTAAGGTATTGTTAAAGACAGGATAAAAAGGATGGTTATTCAGCGATGAAATTTTAAAAGCATGAAGACAGTCCATGTACGTCCGTTGATCCTCAAGGCTCCACTTGTTACACTCGACATACAGACTTTGGAGCGGACTAGTACGAAAAGAAGCCGACGCAATTTGAAGGCCCAAGTGTAGCACTCGGTCAAGCACTCGCAGCGCTGTTTTAGTCGCTGGCCCATACACCACACTGCCATAGTCCAAACGAGACCCAACCAAAGCAGTATACAAGCGCAGCAGGAGGTCTTTGTCAGCCCCATACGATTGGTGTGAGAGAACCTTAAGGATATTCATTGTTTTCCGACATTTATGCTTACGTTCCTTGATGCAGGGAAGGAATGTGATTCATGATTCAAAACACACACACATTTATACTCGATAGTTCGTTCACAACGCATGCGCAAAGAGCGTGAAGATAACTTTTTTGTTATTATGCATTACCATCCCCCATGACCCTCGATTGCTGCATCCAAAAATTTGACTTCATTTTGCTGTAGTGTTATTGATGGCTCGGCGACACACGCGTCTCCTGCTTTTCGTATCTTGTAAGCCTCAACGATGAGGCGACACATCTCATCTTTGTGCGCATATTCTGCGGTCGCACTCCTACAGGCTGGCTGGCACCCTTTTGTGACGGCTCTCCGCGCTTCAAACATGAATCAGATCCAACTAGCTCAATTTTCTGTTCTACTGAAGGAATGGTCAAACACAACACCTAGAAACTTGTTCTCCTTCTTCACAGGAAGCGACGCGCCATCAAGAGTAATGCTGGGTCCGGATAGACCCCACGCTTCCTGGAGAACACAACGCAGGAGCTTTTTGTAGGATTCACTTTAAAACCATTCTTCAGTTTAAAGCCATTAAAGCCCAGCCGGCACGGTTCTTGACATCAAGCTGGACTTGATGTTCAAAGATTGACATATCGCATGATTAAAAGGATATCTCGACGTCATATTCATACATGGAATAACATATTGTAGGGGCAATGCCTTTCTAAGAGAGTTCATCTTAACTATGAAGAACGTGCCGCTCAACACGCCACCTTGCGGCACGCCATTTTATTGCACATGACCCTGTGACAGTGCAGAACCAACTCTCACTCGAAACGTTCTCTTAGACAAGTAACTAACAAGGGTGTTTAACATGTTACCCCAAACACCGAAAGATTTGAGGTCAATAAGGATCTCGTAACGCCCAGCGGTATCGTAGGCCTTCTTGAGGTCGAAAATATACAGTTACACAATACTGTTTATGCACGAAGGCATCCTTGATGTACGAATCAAGTGCGACAAGTTGATCGTTCGTCGATCGCCCCACCCTGAAGCCTGCCTGGCAGCTCTTGAGAAGACCGTTGTATTCAAGGAAGTACACGAGCCCGCGTTTTATAATCTTCTGGAGAAGCTTGCACAGACAGCTCTTCAGGGCTATAGAACGGTAACTTGAGGAAGACGACGGGTCCTTTCATTCCTTCAAGAAAGCCACTACTACGACCTCCCTCCAAGAGCGTGGAACGTGCCCCGAAAGACATATTTTATTATATAAATGTAGAAGTGTTTCAGGGGTGTCTGCGTTTAGGTATTGTATCATGGTGTATGTGATTTTGTCTACACCTGCAGCTGAAGGCACACATGTGGTAAGGGCTGCCTTCAACTCATGAATAGAAAAAGGAGAATTATAGGAAGTGTGTGACTTGTTGCTATCACGCAGGAACTTCTTTTCTGTAGATTTTTTGTGTTTCATGAAAGTGTTTGTGTAGTGTACTGAACTGGACACGTGTTCCAAGTGTTGTGAAAGTTCATTAGACTGGTCTTTAAGTGTGTCCCCTGTTGTGCTAACCAGGGGCAGGCTGTGTGTCTGTTGTCCTTTGAGCTTACGTATATGTGTCTAGACTTTGTGTGTGTCCGTGTATGAATAATGTATCTCAAGAATGTGTGCCAACTCCCTCGTTTTGCCGCACGGCGCACACGTTTTACGAACGCCTTGGCCCGTATTAACAAAAACAATTACCCCCATCTTCCCGCGAGGGACCCCTGATGTGATGCGACGCATCAGGGGGGAGCATTTGGACTGACGCTGGTATTGGATTGAGTCAGTCCAGTCGCTGAAGGGTCTGTCGTTTCCATCACGTCTTCATCGGAAGATCTTGCACGGAAGTATCGTCAAGCAAAGTCAAGTCAAGTGCGAGAGCGAGCGCTGGACTGATCCGGCGCCGTGCGCTTCCCCGCTTATATTTCCGATTTGGAAATGAGAGGAGCCGGGGGGTGGGGGGGGGGGGGGAGAGAGAGTCGAGCGCATGCGCATACATGCGCGCACCCAAAGCAGCGAAGCGCACACGCGCAGCTGTTGATATGACAATGAGACGGAGTGAGAGCGCACACACATGCGCGCACCCAGAGCAGGGAAGCGCAGACGCGCAGCTGTTGTTATGATAATGAGATGGGGTGAGAGTGCGCACACATGCGCGCACCCAGAGCAGCAAAGAGCACACGTGCAAATGTTGTTATGATAATGAGACGGAGTGAGAGTGTTGCGCACAGCTGTCGGAGAGAAGAACGGAGGAGAGTTGCGCATGTGCAGTGAGCGTGCGGACAACGCCGCGACAACGACGCTGGAGGGACATACCCGCGAACAAGAGATGCGTCGCATCTAATATGGTTAGCCGATGTGGGGTTCTGACGAAGGATGCCCAACGCCTTGTTCTGGGCCACTGGCACCCACGTACAGTCCTCACTCCCTCACGCCCTCCTGTGGTTGCGAGGGGCACCAGAGGCTTGGGGAATGGATTTTTCGGCGGCATCGAGGATGTGCGCCGTGAAGAGTTGGGTAGTTTCTTCAATGTGCAGGTGTCTTATGGTTGTGTAGTGTAGTTTGGATGTCTCTGTAAATGTATTCCAGCTAGCTCTTGCATCAATGCACCTGGTCTGGGAAGATGGACTGCATGGGCCTTTACCTATATATGTTAGTGAGGTGGGGAAGTGGTCACTACCATGTAGTGCTACCATGTAGTGTAGTCAGTGCCCATACCCCACACGAAAAGAGGAAAGAGAACTGCGGAGCCAATAGCCAAGTCAAGATATGAGTGTGTGTTGTGTTCCGATAATAACGTATGTGGGCATATTTTTGTTGAATAGGCATGCTCCTGAAGATGTCAGGAATTTCTCTACCAGGCGACCTCGGGCATCCGTGAGAGTAGAGCCCCAAAGAGAATTGTGTGCATTAAGGTCGCCTGTTAGGATGTATGGTTCGGGCAGCTGGTCGACCTGCGCCTCGAAGTCAGCGCTCGAAAGTGCAAGATCAAGAGAAATGTATATGGAGCACACCGTTATCGACCTATTGAATATTATTGTGCGAAATACTTCAGCCTCAAGGACAGTGTTCAAAGTGACAGATTGGCATGCTAAGGATTTGCGGGCGATTATGGCCACACCTCCAGAAGAGTGTGTGCAGCATTCCCTGTCCTTTGTGTGAAATATGTGTGTTTGAAATTCAAATCTGTTTCCTTAACACACATTACACTTGGCTGATTAGCATGCAGTATTTCGTATACATCGTCAAGATTTTTAGGAAGGTCTCTGCAGTTCCATAGTATTATGTTTTCTCTTCCTATTATGAAGTGTTCGTAGCTACTAGAGTCTATTTACGTAAGGTCATTCGGGGCTTGCAATATCATGAGGGGTTTTTAAACCTTCTCTGGGGGTTTCAATGGAGGGACCCGCTCCTTCCGCTGCAAAGACGACAGGAAAGGTCCCACATTCATGTCATCATCAGATTAGGAAGGGGTACCCGGCGGACTGGACCCCCCGGTCTTGGCACCCTTTCCGGTGCCCTTCGTACGATCTGCAACCGCCGATGGCGTCAGGAGCACCCCGGGTGGCACTGGCGGTGCGGTGGGGGTCGGAGCTACTGCGGTTTCCTCCGTCTCCAACTCTTCCGTGTCCTCGCGTGTGTTTCGGGCTGGTGGAGAGGAAACAGTGGATCGATCAGCATCCCTAACGGATGTGGTTGCCACCACAGCCACTGGAGACTGAGCAGGCGGTGTGATGGCGAGTGGGGCCGCTGGAGGCGACCTGATGGGGTGTGGGGGCGGGACCAGGTCCGACTCGCGGTACTGGGTTCCCGCCAAAACCAGACGCCACTCAGCCCCCCGGCGAGCCTCGTCGGCGTACCTCCCCAGGGGGAAAGAGGCGAACCTCTTTCGCGCCTCTAGGAAGATGATGTTCTCATTGACATTTAAGGCAATGATTTGTTTTTCCGGCTTAAACTTTTCACAAGTCCTAGAATAGGCAGCGTGCGGTCCCTAGAAGTTCGCATAGGTGAAGCTGTCGGATGCCAAATTGTTGGTTATTGTGCCGTTGTTGTGCCGTGTTATGCCGTACCCAAGATGTTGTGCCATGCCCAAACCGCTGACACTTGAAGCAGTGGCGTAGGTTTGGCACGTAGGGTGGGATCGGACACCTCATGAAGCCTGCGTTGACCGACTCAAGAAGTGTTGAGCGGTCAAACGTCAAGATTATGTGCTTTCTTTGTATCATTTGATCATTTCGGCGTATGGAGATTCGCCTCACTGCTGTCACGCCCTGATCTCGAAGGCCTTCGAGCAGATCTGCTTCAGTCTCATTTATTAGATCCCAATCAGAGATCACGCCCTGGCAGCTATTTAGACTGCGATGGGGCGTGATCTTGAAGTCTACATCGACCATGCGCGTTTGCTTGAGGAGGCTAGAAGATTGTTGTTTGTTGTCAACTTCAATGCGGACTTCTACTGTTGTGAGCTTCTTACCCTTGTACGATTTGCCTATAAGGCTTTCACAAAACTTGGAAACGAAAAAGACAGACTGGGAAGTGATGGGCTTTGACTTATCCAGGGATTCCATTACCAAAAAGCGGGATAAATTATCGGGCTTTGGAAGAGAGATCGAAAAAAAAGGAGGAAAGGACACTTCGGTACGGCCCTTTTCAGGGACCGATCACGTTTGGAGATGGTTTAGAAAATGCCATTTGATATAGTAGAAAGCGGGGAACGGGGGTACATCTTTCGTCAGCTTTACCCTGATAGCTGAAGAGGTCCCGGAGCTCCCCCCTGGTAAACAGACAGGATGCCCATCCGCCGGAGCTTTACCTGGGCTCCGACGGCCACCGTTTGTGGTTTCTGCCTTTCACCTTAAAACTCCTAGACAAGAAAGATTACAGCGTGAGTGGGGGGGCTCCGGGTCAGCGGTGTCGCCAATACCGTAACGAAGATTATTTGAGATGCCCCTTGCGGTGCAGATTTAGGTAGAGACGACGTACACCATTTTAAAAACAAATATAAATTTGCATGCATAGGGGAAGTTGTATTTTCGAAGGTGTATTTTTTGCGCACTACGTCGATGTGGGTGCGACTGCAGTGTTATGCGCACGTGGGACCATGACATGTGCGGGGATAGTTTTTCAAATCAGAGTGCAGAACGTTCTGGCTGCCAGTGCAGAAAGGAGGAGCACGATAAAGCACCGGTGCGGCCGTCCGTGCGGTAGGCATGGCCGTATAGAATGCAACTCGTTCCTTCTTTAGCTTTAAAGGAGACGAAAAATGGGAATTTTGCTACATTCGCGCGTTAGAACAGAAACTCGCCTTCAAATACAAAAGGCGGACTGCAACCACGTACGTTTTCACACAAACTCATGACGTGGACTATTGCTTCCCAACCGGAATATCGTGTTTTCATTCTTCACTATTATTATTTCTAACTTTCATAATTTGGAACTCAGAGGGCTTCCCCATGCGGTTCGAGTTAAGGAGTTTTTGCTGGACTGAGGTCGCTCTTTAGGTTTGCGTTTCCAGTTGGTTTTTTTCGGCGTACCTTCTTTTTTGTGGCTTTGGTTCATTTATTTTGTGACAAAATTTCATCAGTTTTTACTTGGAATTTGTAGTTTGTTCCCGATTAGTATCAGCGCAAATTTCTAAATGAGAACGTAAGAACATAATCTCAAATTCGAAGAATGCCGTCTCTTCAATAAACTTGGCAAGAAAACATCGCAATTGGCTTGAGAACATAAAATAAACATACAGCGTGTCTGTCCACCACAACAAAGTAACTGGACAGGCGGCCGCACGAGTACAACAGCTAACAGGGCGTGCACCTCAGAACGCGAACACTGAAAACTATTGGGAAAATCCCAAGAAACGTTCCCTATAGGAAAGACCTGCGACACAAGGGGAGTGTTAGAAAGTGGTCAGTGGTATTTCCTTGCGCTTTAGTTCGCCAATATAGACCGTGTAGATATAACAATCTTCGTGCTAGCAAATGCTATACATCCGCCGCGGCGGCTCAGTGGCTAAAGTGTTGCGCTGCTGAGCATGGGTTTCTACATACATCACCTTCTACGGGAGGGTAACCGACAGCACCATGTTTGTCCGCAGGAATAAAGCTCTAGTTCATAAAAGTTTCGTTCAGGTAATTAACCAGGAAGTATTCTCAATCGCAAATTACAAAGAAGCGTGTATTGCTTCGTGCACTCCTTCTACGACCCGGCAACCCGCCGCGGTGGCTCAGTGGCTAAGGCGTAGCGCTGCTGTGCACGAGGTCGCGTGTTCGATTGCCAGCCGCAGAGGCCGCTTTTTAATGGAGGGGAAAAGCAAAAACGCTCGTATGAACGAGGTTTCAGCGCACGTTAAAGATCCCCAGGTGCTCAAATTAATCCAAAGCCCTGCACTACGGCGCGCCTCATCGCCTGCGTTGCGTCGGCGGGTTAAACCGTGCACAATAAATCAATCAACAAATGCTACACGGCGCGAAATTCATGTTTACTGCCCCTTTCTGCGTTTGGGGCAGCCCTGAAGGAACGTTTACACTCGGCTGCAACGGCCCGCGGTCGTTCACTCAGCGGCCCATTGATGGTCACCTTCCTTCCCCTCCTCGCCATGTCGTTCCCCGCACGAACCCGCCGTGCGCTGCGCAAGTGTTCCATCATAGAAAAAATATATATACAGTCGAGTCCACTTATAACAATACCGGTTTTAACCATATATCGGATATAACAATGGACATCCGCGGCACCGTCAGCTTTTCATTGTGTTCTATGGCAAAATAAACCGCTTATTTAACAATGCTGTCATGATGCAATATCGGTTATAACAAATAAATGTGGGCACTGGAACAACCCTGAACGAAACAAAAATGCAAAAACGCTGCGACAATGCCACCCCAACCCCGCCTATTACGCAAAAAGGCATAAGAGCATAGGCGCGGCGGCCAGGCGATAGCGCACTTGGCCTCGCACGCGGCGAGTGCGCGCAGAAGAGGCTCTCATGCCACCGCTGCTTTCGCATGCCGCGGCGACGCGGAGGAGGGCGAGGAGGACCGGATGGACACCTTTACGGGCAGTGGGGCAGTCCATTGTGAGGGTGCGCCGCCTGTAGAAAAAACACCGGGGCGCCTAAGCCGCCGCAGCAGCAGCGCTGTGTGCACTGTGCCGAACTCCCCTATTCTTCGCTAATTTGGCCACGTCTCCAGCTCCGCCGTTTGCACGTGTTCCAAGTCTGGTGCTTACCAGCGTCGTTTTCCTTGCCTGTTGTCACTGTTCCTGTTCTATGGTCACTGTCGCCTCGATCCTCCTGTCCCCGCACGCGCGGAGATCGTTGCGCAATAAATGCTCTTGTTTGTCACGTTTGCTTTGTTATTTTCGGCATAACCCGCTAATAACCATAATCCGTTATAACAATGATATTTTCATGGCACCTCAATATTGTTATAAGTGGACTCGACTGTATATTAGAAAGGGCAATCGGGCTAATCCCGTCCCAATGTGGTTACGTGAGCGCTTAACTTTCGATCCGTCCGGCAGATGGCGCGCGTGGTAAAAAAGAGCCGCACTCTGCGTTGTATTACATTAGCTTGTCATTTCTAGCTTCGACACCTGTTACTGCTATTATTTATTATAGCCGTGATGCACTGCAAAGCCGTCCGTGCGAACGTACACGACGAAGTAGCCGTATCTGCATTATTTTTCTTATCTAGGCATGAACAGCATCCGTACACCCATCGTAAAGTTTTACACGTGCCTGAATACCAAGCTGCCTTCGTACCAAGACAAACCACTCGCCGACGCCAAAGACGCGCGCGCGTCGCTTTGCTTTGGGGAGTCAAGTGCGGGGAAAGCGCGTGTTTAGTCGGCAGATAACAGCTTTGCTCAAAGCCGGGTGAGTATGCAGTGCATTGAAATCTGCAAAAGTGGTCGTGGGTTGGATTTCCGGCCGCGGTGGCTGCTTTTCTGATGGAGGAGAAAAGCAAAAACGCCCGTGTGTACGACATTTCGGCGCACGTTAACGACCGCCAGGTGGTCAAAATTAATCCGGAGCCCTTCACTACGGCGCGCCTCATCGCCTGCGTTGCGTCGGCGTGTTAAACGATACAATCAATCAAACCTGCAAACTTAGTCTTCGTTCTACATTGTATATCATGTCTGGTATCGTAGGCATTGCATAGAACTGTTCCACACTTGCCGTTTTTTTTAAGCGTTTCCTCTTTTTCGTATAGTCATATTTTGGCTAGTTTCATAAAACACGTATTCCGCATATTTCGCATATTCACTCTGAGCTGTGTGTGTTCTTGTCATGTTTTTCAGTCCATGCCCGCTGGAGGTCATCCGTACGATGCTCACTGCTGCTTGCGTTGTTGCCAAAACAGCGGCCAAATATACCTTCGTCAGGTTCCCGGTCTCGGCATGCGTTTCTTTCGCGGGCCTGTGGGGCAGCAGCTGTGTAAGGGGTTGGTATTAGGTTCATTTTACTTTTGCTGTTCGTCCTGATTTTACCAAAACTACTAAGCGATTCAGGCTCTGTGTGCACCATTATCATATTTGTTATACCAAGCAACAGCAGAATTGCATTTAGAATGTCCCTAAGCAGTGTTGAGAAATTACAAAGTCGCCTTTTTTGGGTGTGTCTCTGATAGCGCGACCGCACAATTGCTGAATAGAATAACAGAACTTGTGTTGTAAAAAGGTGTGCAATACTTGAGTACTTGTTGCAGTGAAATTTACAGACTTTTTGCAGATAATGTGTCATTGCAAGTAGTTTGTGTAATTGTCTGTGCAGGTCTACAGCATGGGTGGCTTCAACTGGAGGAGGTGCCATCAAGACAAAGCCAACCAGTCAGCTGCATTCGTCACACCAGACATGCTGTAAGCACTTCATGGCACAGGACTAATGGTTCCTGCCCTCACACGACTCACAAAAATGACTGTGCCAACTGTTCTCCCAGAGTTATTCAGTTGTATTATTAACTCCCTGCAGTGCTTCTTGCTGTCTTATTGATGCTCCTGGTAGGTACGGCAAATGTATTCCATCTTTCGAATCTTGCCGTTAGCCCCCGCAAATCGAACGCGTGTCTCGGAAATCACTAAAGTGTGGCTACTGAAAACCCTATCGTTGACACAAGAAACAAACTGTTTTTTATCTCTGACGTGCCTCATCTCATTAAAACCACTCACAACAGCGTTTAGTCTCCAAACTCCACTCTCAAATTATTGTTGCTGCTAGCACTAATATTGTGAAACAGTGGATCTACTAAAACCCTTCAACAATATGAAGACTGTGAGGGATCGCACCCGTGCAAGGAACAAAAAGGAAGTTTATATTTTTCCTCTTAACGTTTTTGCGTGTGCATGTCCACACAGAAGTGATTTCTCTTCATTTACTGCTGCTGATCTGAAGTTACCCAGAAGCAATAGAGCTCATTGAAGTTAATCAAATAAGCAAGGCCATCAAAGCCTTTTCGGTAAGCAGGGCACAAGTGTTTCCCTTCTTTCACATCCTCACTGGAGAAATTCCCCCAGTAAAAAAAATTATCTGCAGGGATTACGGTCGTAAACGCTTGCAAGTATCCGAGCGCCTAGATTTTGTTATGGGTGATATTTTTGTATGACTACAACAGCGCACACAGTCTGGGTGTGTCGTAGATACATGTAAAACATGGATAGCTGATTCTTCCGGCCTCCCTGCGGTTTCATTCACCAAGAGGATAAATCCTTTGTGTGGTTGTGTTACCTTTACTTGTGCATTTTTTCATTCCTGGAAACGTGTTTTCCTCTCACTGCTGTGTATATTGTCTCTGTTGCGGTGCAGTACCCACTTTTTAATACTATATGTGTATTGCAAAGAATGATGGCAATTTGACCTTGTTGTTCCGCTTATTGCCATACAATAAATATTTCTTCATTTATGCCGTGTCTCTTTTATGTGGCTTGAGACGATGTGAACACACGACAGATTTCGTAACCATCTGTAAACTGTACTGTAAATTGCAATTTCGCATTTCAAAATATATTTTTTTAAGAGCATGCGGGCACCAAGCCTGGGAATGATATTTTCAAATAAACGCTAACCAATGCATGGAAGCGTCTGAACACTGTACCAATGGCCGTCGCCGTGAGCAGCGCTTTCCAGCCATTCACACTACCCGCTTGAATCGGTGTCCGCGAAACCGAAACCGAAAGTGAACAGTTAGTTCTTCGCCCGCCCGCTTGGTGCGCTACTCAATTCGGCCGCAGGGCTCTATGGGAGTGTTCTCTCTAACTAGTATTTCTTTCTCTATGGTTCCATTTCGCTTTGTGGCTGGAGAACTGTGTCACAAGAACGTTGCCATGGCCCTCTGCGAGAGACTCGGGCATTTCATTTCCATTGACAGTTGAGAATCCTTTACGCAACATATATTTCGCACGTGCGCAATCCATGCTACGAAGGGCTTTCTGCGTTGTTACGCGCAGGTGGTTTGCCCTAGCCGTAGACAGCTTCGTGGGGAATTGAGCAAATGTTACAAAGAAGCGTTGCCCACAAAACCGGCTTTCGTGGCATGAAGAAACATTCTGGTAAAATGACTCTTCACAGATACTGCACTAGGACATCCCATGTTTTTTTTTCTAACACTCCCTTAAAGTAAGTCAACTCCAAGAGAAAAAAATACCCCATTCATTTATTTCATGTCTATATGTTCAAATCATGTAAACGAATAAATTTTTTTTATTACAGTGAAGAGTTGGAAGCGGGCTCGACCCTTGATTACGGAATCCGGCTCCTAAAGTATATTCACGGTGCGATAATGTCAGCCATCCGTTGGACTGCCAATTCTCAGCTCCATGACCGCAGGACGTCGGCTACTCGCAGGTACCGCCTGACACAGCACCAGCTGTACTCGTCGATGTCTTGCAGCCACAGTCGCCCAGAGGTCTCCTCGCAGAACGCCAGTTGACTCTCAATAACTCCCGTGAAACGCATAAAGACCACCATTAGTCGAATATGATGCAGGCTCTTACACACTCTCTCTACGGCTGTATTTTCGTCGACCGAGAACATTTCCTGAAGCTTCTCTACTAGGCTGAGTTGTGAGCTACGGCTTTCCAGGGCTTCGCAGCATTGCCGGCTTCTGTTTCCTATCACGAAGTGAGCGGCACATGTAACCAGGTCGTGGTTTCGTCGAACGATATCTCTGACCACGAAGAAACTGCGCGTCACACGAACTCTGGTGGCGTAAAACTGCAGCGAGACAAGGGTCTGGTTCAGATAGAAGTCTGGTGACAGGTGCTGCAAACACGTCTCAACTTGCTCCGCGAATGAATTGAGTGTGAACGTGTGCAGAACTTTGCTCGATCGAACAATTTTTGCAAGAAACGAAATTTCACCGATGTTGAAGCCGTTTTCCACAGCGTCATTTCCTCACCGACGAATTTTTTTTCCAGCGCTCTCAGAACTTCCAACCGATGTGGTTGTGTCGTTCGGATTAACTATCACCAAAAACCAAGGTAGGCAAAGATGAGGTCGCGTATTACTGACGTCTGCGAGATGTACGTCGCGACAAGGGATACCGACTCCATCCTGGAATGAAAATCTCATAGTCTAGTGACAGCGTTGTGATATGGCGGCAGCCTGTCAGCACTGGGACAGTCATTTTAAACCATGTTGAGTCATCTGGTTCGTAGTACATCAGCTTAAGATCACTAAGCTGCCTACATTCCGCCACTAGTTGGTCAGGCCTCTCATGAATAGTCTTGCTTCTTCTGTTTGTTCTGGGCGAACTAAGTCGACGGCCCCGCCTGGAACAGTATAACCCAATGTCTTCGATGGTGACCTTTTGAATCGTGGAATTGTTGACAAGCTCGTCAAAGAGGGCGTTGCACTCTGCGGGTGAAAAACCCGACAAATTGAGCGTAAGACATTGAAGAGTTCGGTTTTTTTCGAAGAATAGAAATCCACGCCGAATGCGGCCTGAAAGTACACCGATGTTATCTGTATCGTATTTCGAGTTTGTCTGTAGAGTGCCACGGACCCGTGCTTGCCGTGCCACCGACATCCTTTCAAACTGAATTTCTTTACCATCGTATTCTTTGCCAAGTACCTTTTGATGGCACGCGCTCCCTCCACGTCAACAAAGAATCTGGTAAATGTAATACTCCGAAGCGCGTGATTGCCAGACAACGCGAGCACGACCGCTGCCAGAATCCGTGATAACCGGTACTTAGTCGAGTAAAGTTCCAGAGTCTTGAGTGTAGCAGTGCTGGCCAAGTAGCGGGCAAAGTCCACGCAGCAATGCTGTGATCCAGGCAACAGGGAGCTGGTATTCACGCAGAGTTCCTCCAAGTTGCAGTTCTCTGCCAAAGAAGCGTAGAAAGGCTCCACTTCCCACAATTTCATTTCGTAGCGTGGTAAAGACAGGTGTTTCAGAGATGACGATGTTCTTGTCAGGGAGCAGAGTGCTTCAATGAAGCCATCAGGAAGTTTCGGAAGATCAATCTTCAGGTCTTCAAGTTTTGCGAGGTGTTGTACTGCCGCGGAGATATTTTCAAGTACTAGAGGAGCGCTCAAAGTCGTTATTCTTAAGCTCTTCAGGGAATGGTAGACACTGCTTCCAAAGATAAAATGCTCCTGAAAGCGGTTTATATCAGAAAAACCGTACGAGATATGCAAGCCAACAAGGCAGCGGTGCGTTTTCAGCAGGCAGCTAACTAGAATGAACGCCTTCTCTATCTGTTTTTCGCCATTCGATTCAAATTCATAGTAATCCCGAAAAACAAGACAGAGCTTCCCAGGTGCGTCTTCTCGGAGCTGAATGCAGGCCTGGCAGAGAAACTCGTTCCAAACGCACAGTTCTGCGGCAATGTGACACGCTTCGCTCTCAGTGGCCGTGCAAATCTGCGGCCATTGTAGCTTCGCCCCCGTGAAAAAAGCTGGTAAGTCGTGAAGCTCGGGAAAATTTAGCGCAAAATCTTGGGGCTCCATTTCGTGTGGAGGGTACTTCTGGCAAAAATATATTTGCAGCGAAAGGATGGATGAGCTGAAATGAGATAAAAGAGACGGATTGAATAAACGGTTGCAAAACACGGTTAAAAATTGTGCGCATCAAAACACATGCCACTACATGTGCAAAACACTCACGTTGTAGCGGAAAAACGGTTACCCGTTTTTTCCATTTCACGCGACTATGCATGTATCGCGTTCAACGTACAGCGTACGTCAAAAGGCAGATGCGTGGTAAAAGAGTATCAGGAATTCCCTTCAGAGCCTTGCGCTCATTCGAGAGCTTGTGCATCCACCCTCCGCACCTGCAGTTTGCGTGTTCCACTGCCATCATCTGTGTTAACTGCCCGAGCTAATTCATGCCGCATGATGGCACCCATTGTGTCCTACGGATGACTAATCAACTCCTTGGGTGGATTGAAACTGTTGATTCTGAGGCCATGTTTCACGTTCCCGAGGATAGGATGCATTTTGGTGTACCGGAATCGAGCCGAATTTCACCCTACCAGATATTCAATCCCACCGTCGACAGCACTGTCACCCCCCTCAACGGGATTAACTACGGCCACGCCTTCAATTTTCCTGGTCTTTTGGCAGCATGGATGCCTCGCTCTGCCGAACAGCAACCGTCACCTACGTCATGATATGAAGCGCGACAAAAGCACACGAACGAAGAACAGAGTAGGCGAGACAGGGGCTAAGTAGACGAGACAGGCGCTATCTCGTCTACTCTGTTCTTCGTCGGTCTGCTTTTGTTGCGCTTCAGATCATGACATCTATTCACCAACTAGCCCAGCAAGAAGTTCTTCTCGTCACCCACGTCATAGACACTGGCTCAAAACCACGGCTTGAATGGCGATCATATCGTGTTTCAAAGAAATTCCACGCTTTTGGGAAACAGGTGCACCGCCTTATACCCACTTTCAAGCATTGACGGCGCACTTGAGTGCCTGCAGGTAACCGCACATTTCTCGTCGCTGTGTGTGGGCGTGTGTGTGTGCATGCGGGCGCGCTGTACGTGCTTGTGCGTGGGTGAGGCCGTTCGTGTCGCTTCGGTCCCATATCCAAGTTGCGCACCAGGGGCCCTATTCTCGACTGCACAAATTGCCGGCAATTCGCCCATGTTTTTTTGCGTAAGCACGACGTAAGCAATGAGTGACGTGCTGCACCTATAACTATGACGACATGCAGTGTAATTTGACGAGTCACGCATGAAGATCGCTACCAAGCTATCAAATATTGTGCAAGAAACATATAAAACACTTGGCAGGTACTATAAAATTAAGACGGTAGCTGAGGCTGACAAGAAAAACACATTCTGGAGGTCAAATTTGGCTCCAACCCACAAGGCGATCGAGTAACGTGATCCAAAAGTGAACTAAAGGCGGATCTCGAGCTAAAGACATCACACATTTTTTGCCGTATCTATTTTATTTCTTTCAATCGCTTTTAATAACATAAGCTGGGCCTCTCTGCATCAATGCAAGCTTGTTGCATTATAAACCTTCCCTGCCGCCACCGCCGCCACGCCATCGTTTGCTGCTATGGTACAAGTTTATGGCGTGGTCACAGAAAAAGACAGCCGAGACCATTGCTTCTATGAACATAAGAGCAGCGAAGCGCTACGCCTGATAACCGCGGAGCGCACCGATGTCGCCGATTCACTCATTCGTCAAGCTTCGACTGCAATCAGCGATGTAATGTACCAAATAGTCACTTTTCTTTGTTTTTTCCTCTTGAGTTCGATCATGTGACCCCAACAGCTTACTAGGACGAGTATAGGATAAATGCCCTGCATTGGGTTCTCTTTGTCATAGGAGAGGCTTGTACTGCCCTCATGTTGGCGGTTACGCCAAACAATAATTTTTATTTATTGCCAAACATAAAAGCGAAATACTGCACGTTATTTGTATGCTCCGTGATCGCTGACTTGGAAGCAGTTGGAAACTATAATTTGTTTCGGTAGGAAACATAATTTAACAGCGCGGCATGGGAAACTGCCCCTGCTGCAAAATTGCCGCACATTTCGCGGCGCCGTAAGCCGGGGCAATTTTTTGCCCTATTTTGCTTGTATTTGCGACAAAAAACAGGCCGCCATTTTCAAGCTGTTACGTAGCATTACGTCACTTTACGCAGGCTGAAGTTGTCAATGCATGACGTAATCGTTCCCGCCAACTGTTTAAATCTCATGTCAATCACAGAAGGGGGTGTGCATTACAAGCAGTATTGTTGTTGAATAGCAAAGACAGGCTACGTTGTCATGTCCACCGGCATTTAGCCTGGTTTTTCATTGCCGGCCAAGAATTACGCGCCTTAGGAACGCGAAATAAGGCAAACTTTAGAACTGGTGTCCGTAACGACATGAAACGTCCAAAATGACGACAGCACACACAACCGCTTTGTCAACCGGAAGCACGTCGACAATAATTGAAAGCCAATCAGAAAAGACTTCCGGCAAATTGCCTGAATTGCCGGCAATTTGTGCAGTCGAGAATAGGGCCCCAGACCACAAAAAGAAGTATACCTGAGACTCCTGTCAGGTAGATCGCGAGATATGGTTATGTATTCGTGTGTGTTTGTGTGCGTACTTTAGTGTGTGAGTCTCTGCGGGCGTGCAAACACGCCTGTTAATTGGACGTGTGCGCCCTTCCCTTGGGTTGCGTGTATCTGCATGAATACCCAGTTTTACAGTACGCAATTTCATTTCATGCTCTCACCAGTTTCCGTCGGATAATTAAAACTGATGAATTTCTTGGAAACACTTGTAGCGACACTTAAGGCGTGGTAGATAATGAAATACACTGGACTTCGTCGCCTCACAATGCTTGCGTCAACGAGTCCACAATACTCAGTATAAATCTCGCTTTTTTGCCGCTGACCTACAATTGCAATGTGGTTGAAGTGACTGCACGTTTTTGAGAAGAACTCTACTGCGCTAGTTTTAAGCAAGCTAAACAGTATAATTCTGCTCGTCGGGGTTCGCCTCACAAGACCTTGTGGCTCGTCGGGTTCGTAGAAATGCGTGGCTAGAATAACGGGGAAAAGGTTCGGTAGTGAAAGAGTTAATATAATTAAATAGGCCGACTTGTGCCTCCAACCACTCAGACAAGGCATTCCTTACTCCGGCACGCCGCGTGTTGGGCTGGTGGTCTTGCTCCCGTTTGTCGCAGCACGTGCACTCGCTCACAACAGCCCGGGACACCCTCCTCGTCATGGTCGTCGTCAGAGCCGTAAAAGTAATTTCACTGGCGTTTGCAGGCCCACCTTACTGTCACTAATAAGTATGAAAGTGCCAACGGCTTAACACGGGCACTCAATAGAAACGCCAAATTAACGTTCTTGCAAGATTATCTCAAATACGGATGCGCTTTTATTCACGTGCCTACGAAGTGCCTATACATCGTGATAAACACAACGAATCTGACCTTCCGATGCGCTGCGCGCCGCTACGCATACATGCATTCATGTGGTACATTCTCGGTAAGTATTTATTCTACTGTCGCTGTGTCTCAATTCTTTCCACTGAAATAAATATATTCTGAATAAAGTTTCCGCTGTCAGACGCACTGGCGGGAAGCTCACCGGTTTGCATCAGCACCGGCAGCTCCTTCTTCGTCCAGGTATGAAACATCCCAGCAGCGGCGAAGCGTTTCCCTGAGGCTCCATGTGGTTCCCTTGGGGTCTTTCGCAGTTGCCCCGCAGCGCAACGGAATACATTCGCCAAAAGAAATCCACAACCCCTTCGCCCAAGTGGGCCACGCCGCAAGGCGTTTCCTGGGGTGTGGCTGGGCGGCTGTGGAACCCCCAGAAAGATATGATGGCTATGACGCTGGTGCGAAAATGAAACAGGCGTGAAGCTACTGAAAGGGATTGGCCAAGAAAGTGGAGCTTAGGTAAGAGCTTAACCAGAATTGTATAAAAGAATGCCCCTAAGCAGGTGACCGACAACAGGCCACTAACACGACTTCACAATCGATGCAACGGACATACTGATACGCTTTTTCGCGGTCGCACAAGAACTGGCGCTGAGTCTCAACCCCAGGTGGTGCAGGCATTTGTGGACGCTGGGGCCAAGGACTACGTGGTGACGACAACACTACAATGTCCTTCCCACCCAGAGGTCCGTCAAACGTGCTTCTACGAAACACACCGCACCCTGCCGTCCATGCTGACTGAGCTTACGGCCATCCGGGACGGCTTGCAAGCACTAACTCCTGCTGTTTATCAAGCCCCTGGAGGTACTACTTTACAAATTTATACAGACTCCAGGGCGGCCATGCGTGATTTACGTCGAGTGAATAACAACTCGGCTATCTCGAGGGACATTCATGACATACTAGATACGTACCCCTGCCCTCTGCGGCTCTCGTGGGTCCGGCGAAATACGCTTCCCTCTCACATTGCGGCGGATGGTGCCTGCCACACTGCATTTGTTCCACGACCATTGCCTTTACTGACATTAGATACCCCAGGGCAGTTTTTACAAAGGAAAGAAGATCTTCGTCGCGCCACACGAGCTCTAATTCCACCGTGTGGAACGGACCTCCCTAGCCGACTCGCTCGCCGGGAGGAGAGAGAGAGAGAGAAAATTCTTTAATGAGACCGAAGAGGTCAGCCCTGCATAATTCTGGGCTTGCTACTTCAGATGGTTGGTGAACATGTGATGAGGGTTATATGCTTACATGACTAGACAAATAGAAAAAGAAAAAAAATGAAAGAAACTCCACCAGACAGACACATGAACACACATAACAAAAAAAAAGTCACAGACAGTCACAGGCTGGAGTCGAGTCCAGAGTCTCTGAGGAAACGCGCAAGAGCTTTAAAACCCCGCACCGCCCTGTCTTCGCTGTTCCAGGGGCCGAAAAAGTCCTTCATGCTGACAGTTCTCGCCCGTAATAAACTTCGCGCTGTCGTTCGCGCCGAGTTAAAACGTGGACAAACGCAGAACAGGTGTTCCGTGTCTTCTCGTACACCGACAAAGCGTACACAGAGGTGATGCCATCAAAACCGATTTTGTTAAGAAAGGTTTTTGTATAGGCTACTTTGAGGCGCAGGCGATTGTATAGCACACTCTGTTTACCTCGATAAACCCTGAGGTATACGAAACGTACACTGTGGGTCGATACGTAAAGGCGGGCGTACTGCAGGTCCGGGTTCCGCCAGTGCTGCAATTGCATGCGCCATCCAAGAGTTGTGGCTATTCCGTTGATGTCCTCTTTGGATAAAGGGAGTTGTACTTGCTGTGAGGTCTTGCTGCAAAGGTCTTGCTGCGAAGACTTCGTGTTGGTAGCCCTCTCTCCCGCTGTTACCCGGGAGTGGCCACCACGGTACCATGCCCCGTTCGACCAAACTGCCCCCTTTTTGCACGGCTCCTGTCGAGATGCCGACACAGAACATTTGCTGTGGACGTGCCCTTCATTGCAAGCGGCCAGAACCGACACCTTCGGGCACAGGCCCTCCACCCTGCAGACCACCTGACCTCCATCGGTGGATATGGGGACCCCACCACAGCTCCCTCCTTGCGTTTGTTCGCGAAACGGGAGGTTAACCTATACTTGTAGCATAGTATTTATAGCCAACGGGCATACTATCGCAAATAAAAAAAAAGAAATCGCCGACGAGGCAAAATAGGTATCTGATCACGAAACCGGGTGAAAATATTTTGTCAGTTTAAGGAACTGACTTGAAGCACTGGGTCTAACAGTGTCACTGTAATAGAGCCCGAATCACAGGAGCAATAAAAATGTTGGGTGCGTTGCTGGGAACAGTGCCGGATGCAATCTCTATGCCAAAAACCAAACACATTCAGCCCGGTTTTTGGCAGCTGAAATGATGTGGGAGCAAACGGGAACTCGGACAGACAGCCAAAGTTTTTGTCAAGCCGACGTTTAAAAACTACAATGGCAAATAACTATTCATGCTCATTTCCACCCTGTGAACAAGAAAGACCAGCGCAGCGAAGTACAACGCGCTACACAAGACCTCTCCTATATTTCTGACAAAGTTAACTGAAATTTACAATAAAGAAACCACACTTTCCTTGGTGACGTATAACCGCACCAAGGTGCCGATGGAACTAACAGGCAAGCGCTTCCATTCCTGAGAAGATGGGCGTGCGAAAGTAGATTGGCACAGACCTGTCGCACAACGGCATTTTTTGAGAAGATCTTTACGATACAGTGATCTAAAAACTGATATAACTACCACGTATCTGGTAGCCGTAGTGGGTCGGATGTTTATGGTGTGTCGTTAGTCAGAGATGCAGATCCAGAAGAAAAAAAGTGGAAATTACGAGGATGATGCCAAAACTATACCTGAGCACCTTAGTGAAGGAAGAAAAAAAATTAGCAGTGGCTTAGCTCGGCTACGCCAGGATATACATAGCGTGAGCTAAGGTTCAGCTGGTTATTCTTAGGTTTCCTGGTTGTCTAGGATTAGCTGATTATTATGCTTACTGCTGCTAAAACGATTCCAATTCAATCCAATCCAATGCAATCCAGTCCGGTCCAGTGTAGTCCAGTCCAGTCACTGCTCCTCGCGCATGCGCAGCACGGCTATGGTGGCTAGTCAACCTAGCACGGCTCTCCAGGAGCCACGCGAAACGGCTATCAAGCGGCTCCGGCGCACTGGCAGACTTGGCTACTGCGCAACCGAGGCGCACAGCTGGGCACGCGCCAGCGCCAGTGCGTCTGCCGCGGCTATGACGTTACTCCTCTGGAAAGCGCAGACCAGTGAATGTGCAGACCCAATCCTCTACACACCTGTAATCCAATACAATCCAACTAAATCCAATCAAATCCAATTCAAATCCAATCCAATTTATTTCAATACAATGTTCTTCGCACTTCCTCAGCAAAAATGGGTGTTCCGCTTGGGCTCTCAGGCACCCAGGGCCGTTACCGGCATTTTTTTCGAAGGGGGTTTCAGCTGACGAGGGCTGACTTTTGCCGAAGGGAACAGTAAGTTTCGTGTACGCGCTGGCTGGAAAAAAATTTGGGAGGGGTTTGAACCCAGCCCCCTTTTGGCTACGCCCTTACTGTCACTATCGAACACCGAGTGCACAAAGCTCACGATTACAGAAAGAAAGTGTAAACTGCTGCGACGTTTCCACTCTCACACGGTAATCGATTTCGTACGTAAGTTCCTTTCTCATCAAAGCACACCGTAGTCATTGAAACCAGTGAAGATAATTTCAAAAGGGTTAAAATGAATACTAATATTAATAGTTTATGCCTACTGAGATCGCCCGGAGCCAGGCGCTGAGCGCTGCAAAAATGGATGATGTCAGTGCATTTCATTTCCTACTTTAGAAGCGTCCAATAAGTTTACGTAGCCGTTAGTGCATTTAAGGATAAATGAATACTAATAATGTTAGTTTTATTCGTACTCAGATCGCTGGATCGTCAAGCGACAGCCATGCGTAGAGTCGCTGCAAAAAGCGCCCATGTCAGTATAGCCCATACCAAATTTAGAGGCGTCCGACAAATTTACGTAGCCGCTATTGCATCTGAGAAACCGAACACATCTGCCTAGACTTTGTTTCACCGCACATATCCGCTCACAAACCAACCAAAGCATTCAAAGCACCGAAGAAAACGCGGCATAAATACGGAAGCTGGCGTATTCCAAAGCACCAGCTCATTCCACTAACGAGGGGAGTGCCGAGTGGGTAGCGCCACCCGTCCAGCTGCCCGTTCCCTATACTTATTCATCAAGGTGCCACACTCACGGCCTGGGATAAGGAAGATCGCCTCCTTTACCTAACCTCATTTTCCGATACCCATTAAAAATGGGGCCATCCGAAGAGCTTGGGCGCGCAACACACAATGACAGGAAACTTAGGCCGCTGGCTGTCCGTAGCAGGCAATCGCCAAGGGCGTGCAAGCGTCTGCAGAAGCTCACAACGGCTCTGCTGTACAACTGTTCATTTTCATAAGTTCCTGGTAATAGCGGGATGGATGTAGGGAAATGACGGACACCATACAAATATCATAGAAGACATCATACATACAGTAGCTCCCGTTTCATCGTTGTCAGGCGCCTAGTAGCGACGTTCTTGTGCAGGTGGGTCTACTCTTTCTGACCTCGACAGGGTCTTTGGTTTCGTCAAATACGCCGGCAGGTATTCGGAGGACAACACCAAGGGGGAGCTTGGGTTCTCCCGCTGGAGAGGCAAAGATTGGCCGCTTAAATTTGA
Source organism: Haemaphysalis longicornis (assembly GCA_013339765.2). NCBI lineage: Eukaryota > Metazoa > Arthropoda > Arachnida > Ixodida > Ixodidae > Haemaphysalis > Haemaphysalis longicornis. The sequence goes on along the minus strand of JABSTR010002999.1, from coordinate 25,736 downwards.
ACCCATCGGCTCAAATAACATCCATGAAGTCGAAATGTTTCTAGCACAGGCATACATACTTCAACTGGAAACTAATGCCATCGTGAAATCGCACGCTTCCAGTCGTTGCGCTGTTCGTGGTCGATAGAGGATCAGCACAGCGGAGACGTTCCCCTGTACTTCGATAGCAAGAGTGGCAACCAGGAGTTGCAGCTTATCTCAAACATCGTTGTTTATATGGTTTACTTTCCCAAGGAATGAACAAAGGGTATTGCGTAACAAACACCAAATCAAGGTCGTGACCCAATGCCTGCCAAGCGGCCGTACACTTACAGCCGCCTGCCCCGGACTCGCAGCGCCGCAACGCGCGAGCTTTGGTCCACTTATGAACCAGCCGAGTTCAGTTAGGCAGACGTTTTGTGGCCCAAAAAGCATTCAAGGACTCTGATCTTACATTACCTTTGTTGTTTATGAGCAACAGTTATAACTGTAAGGGTATTCGCCGTAATAACACCAAGTTGGCGAAAAAGCAAAGCATCCTAGAGACAAAAGAGTTTCGGAAAAAAAACGTTGAGGCGACCAACTTTTGCAAATCGGGATGAGGGCGCTTTAAACGTGCATATGGTTTGCGAGACGAATGCAACTGCCTACTTTAGTGCCCTCTACCGAAAACTGCGTTTTCCAGGCAGCCGGTGCTGCTGCTTCGAAGATCCATACGCATAAGGCGACTCTATAAATGTCTTTTTATTGTTGTTTGTTCGTTTATTAATAGCCTCAAGGCTTAGTAGACACTAAGGCGATACGATCTATATCCAGGAAACTAGGTTGGCCTCCCGATAGAGTCCAAGAAGGAATGGTCGGCCGGACAATTGAGCCACCGATGGTAATGCGTGTCTTGCCACAATTTAGGCCTGCTGCCATCAAACATTTCCTTCGAATGTCCGTAGTGCCAGGCATGTCCATATTAGGTGGTGAAGGTCTGCCCAAACCGTTTCCGCAGAGCAGGTTGGACATTTCACATGCCCTCGGTAATCCCCTTTCCATCCACTCGTGCGGGCAGGAGCAAGAGAAAGACGCGAAGTAGAAATACAGTCAAATAAGCTGAAACTACTAGGCTACCCATTCAACATCTTCCTTCTAATCGAATCACAGATTGTAGAACCAGCTTAGCTTTCTGCGAATTTATGGAAAAACTGATTCTTTTTACGCATCCGACATGCCCAGTCAATCAGGTTGGGAATCAGCTGGCCTGATAACAGAGCATCTGACACTAACTAGAGTCTGACAATAGCAGATTCGTTCCGTCGAAAAGCTACTCTCACATCTATCTTGATACTTTAATATTTGAATACCTGTTTCTTTTTTGTAGTATGTGTGGCATGTGCAGTACGCTGTGAACCTCTGAAAACAACGTTTGGCACTATGGTTTTGTCGCTTTGAATTCTATCTTGTATTGCCAACATGGTTTTGCTCAAAAATTACGATACCTCTCTTCTGATATCCGCGCTATTTTGTTGAAAGTTTAAGCCAATTTTTATTAGTCATCCTGTGTCATATGTAAACGTCATTCTACTTTCTTTTTGGTTCGATGTGCTTATTTACGTATTGTGTTTGCTACTCTGGTTTCCTTGTGGTTACTACTTATTAATCCTTACTCCTGTAACTTCGAGTCAAAGCTGTACTTTTCTTTTTGTGCAAACCTTACTCAATGCCCTGCACAATGAGCCTGTAAGGTACTCGTAAATAAATAAATTAATAAATAAATGAATGAATAAATAAATAAATAGAACACTAGCTCAATTGTACGAATATCTCAAGTGTACGAATATTTAAAGAATCCCCGCCAGATTGTTCATATTTTCAAGGCAGAAATATTTCAGAACTACTAATTTCTATATAGGGCAAATTTCAGAATGACGCACGTAATTCATTTTCTCCATTTTATTCGAGGAACATCAATATTACGAATTTGGCTAAAGGTAACACCGCCGCAACTCTCGTGTGTAACAGTACCCGCCATTTCTCTGTATATTTCCTAACTGCAGTTGCTGTCATCATCACCATGTCGAGTGCCAACAGCTAGCGCCACCACAAACCTGTGGTTTAATGTGCAGTAGTCTAGGCGGCCTAGCCGCGTTTGCCTGTTTCACATCTCGTTGTGTTGGGTGATGATAGCCGGTCGGTCGTTCTTCCATTCTTCTCGTTTTGGGTAATTTTCCTTCGATGGTCGGGCGAGATCTAAAGATGAAGGCAGCGAGAGACAAAGCAAAAATTAAGCGAGAGCAGTCATCACCTTTAGTGACGATGACGACGCGTAGAAAGACGACTGTGGTTCACCGAACACAGAAGACGAAATCATGTCTAACATTGTTGTTTTAGTGCACGTAAACAATTTCCGCCCTTTGATTGCTCGGTGCAATGACGTACCGGATGAGGTGTTGTAAAAGTTGGAATAGGTAGAGGCATTTCTAATAGGTCGTGCGTGCTGCATGCGCGCGAAGAAAATAACTTTTTTCAGATAAAGTGGCAGTGAAGTAGGCGAACATTTTTATTTCAGAGTTTCCTTGTCCGCACAAGCGCCAACTGCATTCGTACGCCCGTTTCATTCTTACTTTGGAGCACTGGCTTATAACCGCCAGGTTATCATGGAAACGATATTTTCAACCTGAAGAAACTGATTTTTGGTGGGTTCCATCCACGTGGGTTCGTTATATCAAAGATTTGACTGTATTTAGGTTTGGGAAGAAGGTTATGTACTTAGGAAGGCAACGCATTAACCTTAAAAAGACGTAGTTTCGGGCTACCTCAATTTGTACTTAGAATCATTTTGAGAGTGGTGAAAGTGAACAACCGCCTAAAATGGGCGTACATCATGCAAGACAGTGCAGAGGACCCTACAAAAAAAGCACGATTCCACACCATATAAAAAACCGGTAATGCATGCGGCCGACAGCATGCACAGCGTTGGGTGTTTCATTTTGGGTTGTTTTTTGCGTACACTTTTTGCCAAAGCTGTAGTGTTTTGTGTCTGTGGATAAATGGCAACATCGGCAGAGAACTGGTGTTACTTAAGAAGTGCGTGGCAGGAAGTCGACGTGAAAAGCCTTACATAATTTTGAAATAAATACATTGCGTGGCTAAAACCAGGCTGAGAATAAACACGGCATTTTGTTCTTGCAACAAATCTTGGGAATTAAATTGTTGCTGGGGCTCTGCTAGGAAAAAGTAACATACATGTCTAGCCTACATTCACTGAAATGTGTACAATTTAAAAGCCAATAACAAAGAAAAACCATCCCATTTATTTTTTAGGTGTGCAAATCTAACAGCCTGCACTAAGAGTCCAGTCCGTCAGAGTGACGCAGCTTACAGAAATAGCCGATCACCTTGCTTCTCGCAGTTAAATTCGTAGCAAATCACACGGTTGCTAATACGGTTGAGGCTGAGTTTTCAATTTTGTGTCTGCGAGACGTCGGCTACACGAAGATACTGCCTGACACTCAGCCAGCTGTATTCGTCGATGTCGTCCAGCCATAGTCCACCGTAAGGTTTCTCGACAAAATCGAGTCCATTCTCCACCACTCCCGCGAAGCGCATGTAGCCAACGACTCCACGAATCTCCTTCATGCTCGCGCACACACTCTCCGCGGCTTTTGTTTCTTCCCACGAGCAAATGTTGCATAACTTCTCCACAAGCGCCGGGTTCCAGTGTACGCTTTCTAGGGCTTCGCAGCAGCACCTGCTTCTGTTTCCCAGTACAAAGTGAGCTGCGCGTGTCACCAAGTCGTGGTTCCGCCGTACGATATCTTGACGATAAAGTAGCTACGTGTCACACGTAATCTGGTGGTGAAGACTGAAGCGATACAAGCGTATAGTTTCCTAGAGAAGTTCATCGATAGGTGTTGCAAAAACGTCTCTCACGATCCGGAAAGGAACCCAGCACAAATGTATGAATAACGTGACTCGATCGGATGATATCAGCAAGAAAGGCGAGTTCGTCGCCGTCTAGGCGCTATTTTGCAGCGTCAGCTTCCTTACCGACGAATTTCGTTCCAGTGCTCTCATAATGTTCCGACGATCGGTCGATGCGCTTTGAAAATGTGGTAACCTAATCCAAGGCAACCATAGATGAAGCTTTCGTAAAACCACGTCTCAGTAATGTAAGCACACACTGAAGAAATGATTCCATCTTGAAAAATCAACCTCAAGTCCAGCGACAGCTTCGTGATATAATTGCTACCTGTCAGTGCTAGAATTGTCTCTTTAAACCACGCGCAGTCCTCCGCTTCGTAAATCGCAAGTTTGAGATCATGGAGCTGATTACATTTGCAACTATTATATCGGGCTTATCAGCTGTATCGCTCCTTGTTTGTTGTATTGCGCTGGGACAATAAATTCGACGACCTCGCCTGAGAAAGTAGAAGGCCATGTCCTCGATCTTGATCTTCCGAATTGTTGGGTTCTTGATAAGCTCACAAAACAACGTCTTACACTCGGCCGGTGAGAAAGCAGACAAATTGAGCGTGAGCTCCTGAAGCGACCGGTTTTTTTCGAAGTAATAGATATCCAGGGCTGGATGCGCTGTGACACCGAACCCATATCGTCTGTGTCATAATTACTGTCCTCCTGCTCAGACCACATGCCATGATTTCCATGCCACCTACAATTTTTTAGTCTAAAAGACTTGGCAGTTGTATTATTTGACAAAAAAATCTTCAAATTGCCCGTGCTCCTTGCAGGTCCACAAAAAATGAGTCCAAGGTGATATACCTTAGAGTCTTGCTCTGAGTCAACGCATGAATGACAGGCGCAAGAATTCGCAATAACCGGTGTTGAGTAGAATCGATTACAATAGTCTTCAGAGTGTTACTGTGGGCCAGGTAGCGGGCAAAGTCCACGCAGCAATGGTTTGTTTCAGGCAACAAAAAGCTGGTATTAACGTGGAGTTCTTCCAAGTTGATGTTCAGTTGCAAAGCATTGCTAGACGGCCTCCGCTTCTTCCTTGTTCATGTCGTAGTTTGGCAAGCAAAGTTGTTTAAGGAATGCAGAAGTAACTGATAAGTGTGCAGACTGCTTCAATGAAACCATCTGAAACTTTTGAATGCTCCATCCTTAGTTCTTCCAGATTCCTTAGCTGTGGTATTACCATAGAAATGTTTTGTAGGAGTAGAGGAGCCACGGACACCCGTTATTATCAAGCTCTTCAGTGAATGGTAGGACATTACTGCCAAAGCAAAGCAGCTCCTGAAAACGGCCGTATATCAAAAAAGGAGTAGCGTAAATGAAAGCCGACTAGGCAGTGGTGCATTTTCAGCAGACACCCAACTAGAACGAACGCCCTCTCCCATCTGGTTTTCGCCGTTACATTCAAACTGATAGTAATCCCGAAAAACGAGATACAGCTGGCCAGGCGCGTCTTCTCGGAGCTCAATGCAAGCCTGACAGAGGTACTCGTTCCATAATTGGCAGTTCGGCGACAATGTGGCAGGCTTCTCTCTGATTGGCCGTGCATAATTTCTGGGAATTGCAGTTTAGACCCAGTAAAGAAACCTGACGAGCCGTGGAGCTTGGCCAGATCCAGCGTAGAATGCTTGTGTGTCATCGCGTGTAAAGTCTGCTTCCCAGGCTAAGTAATCTTCGCAGCGGAAGGAGTGGGTAATCTGAAACGACAAAAGAGAGAAAGAAATAGTAAACGCAAAAATATTTATTTGAGTAAAGCGTGCGATGTAATAAAAAGCTTATTTCCGATTAACAATAATTTCGCAAGCTATTGAATATTCATTGAAAGGCTTTAGCGACAAAAAAAGGAGGCTGTTCACCGTTTAACATTCGCATCGCCCCTGATCCCTGACCTGTCTGGAACTGAGGGCTAACGGCAAACTTTGCGAATGCCGTGCGATTTTAGCAGATATACACTTTCAGAAACATGTCAGTTGATAAATGAGTGTTCAAAACGACAGTATAGCAGAACGTCGGAGCGCTGCCTCTTCTTGGATATATAGTGAACCAAGGCAGTTGCGTCTTCTAAAAACAAAGGCTTCAATACAAAAGGCTCGTGCAGACCCTAGCGATGGCCTTCTAGAGAAAGAATAGATATATATTAAGGAATAAAATGACTGCAAAGATCAGGTTGCAGGCTGACGTATCAGTTAGGTCAATTGTGAAGCTGCCCAAGAACATAAAGAAAACTTGGGATCTTGTAAAAATTATAGCTGCCAGGCTTCCAAAAAGAAACGTGGATACAAGTCTTAGAGCGTCTTTTCCGTGTATAGGTTGTTATGACTCGGCGAAAACATTTAAGGAGAATTATACCTGCCAGTATTGGCCTTTTAAAATGCTCTCCAGATTCTTTGCAGAGCCGCTCGTCTTGCGTCCTTTTCCGCCTGCGTGCCCGATACCGCAGAAACCAATCTCGGGCAAGCAATGCGTACAATGCGACTAATTAAAGCACCTGCTTGTGACAGTCAGGCTGCGAAATTTACTATTGAACTTCAGTCATCTCAGAAACGTATTACTTTATAATATAAATCGGACCCCGAAAACCGGCAGTTTCGAAAGATATCAAAGTCATAGTAGTAAAACCTCTTCAATAAAAATATCTTGAAAAGACACAACAGCTATCAATGTCAATTCAGGTCGTCAATAATTTGCGCTTATAGGAAGATCTTACAAAAACGTATGAGCTAATTCTGCCGAACGCATAACCTAATTAGTGCAGCCCGGTATGGATTCCGAAGTGGGCTTAGCTTGACCAACTTATTAGAGGATTTCAACTACTGTATGTGCAGTCAGATCGACCAGAAAACGTCGTGATTGCAATTTGTTGGACTTTCAGAAGGTGTTCGGCGCGATTGGCCATACTCTGCTCTTTTAGAAATAAGCCAATGCCGTGTTTTGATGACCTTACGGCAGATATTTGTTGGGCTATCTCTGGAATCGAGTCCCGTGAGTTCGTATTAAAAATTCTCTTCATGCGTATCACAGGGAGCGGTGCTGGTGCCACTTTTACTTAACAATAATATTAATGACTTAGGTTTCTTCCCACTGAATTTGAAAATCTACATGTCAGTTGACTACCGTGCTCATCATTTATATTGTCACGTAGCCAAAGACGACGCACCTATCTTGAAGAAAAAACAAGTTTATTGGAGCGAACTTGTGCTCCCCTAACAACTCAAAAATACACAGGCGGCAAAACAGCAGTCAACAAAGTGACGTGCGTAGACTGGTGTCGGCGATTAGAATGCCGGGGAATCTGCTCAGCGGGAATTTATCACTCGGCGCGAGGGTTTCTGGAATAGTCGAATTGTATCCAGAACACTTTAGATCAACGAAGGTTATTCAGGGCTGTTCACATTCGTTCGGAACGCTCTCCCTATCAGAAGAGATAACACACGCGGCACAGAAAGAGATAACGGAACACGCGCCTCCTTTTGCACAGAGACAACAGCGATAACACAAGCCGGCGCAGCCGGGCGGCAAAAGCAAAACACAAATAACCAAACCTAATGCATGGTTCGCGGTAATATTGTTGAAATTTTATTCTTGGTACCCCTCTTATGCAAGAGGGTTTTTGTCTTCTGATGAAGTGAATTATTATAATTACATCTGTCTGAATAAACCCCAAACCAATTATATGTTCCCATGTCCCTTACCGGACCTTTATGGAGAGCACATCTGTGTTTCTGCATACTCGGGCCGGTCATAATTGTACTTTCCGGCGAGTCGATCTTGTTCATGACATTACGTATTTAGGTTTACACTTCGATGAAACTTTATCTTGTTTACATATGCAACACCTTGCAAAGTGCTGGCGAGCGGTATGTGCCCTTTGTACGCGCTTCTCTCGGTTTGTAGTTTCGCAGTAACAAGAATGGTTTTAATAATGCCTAGAACAATCTTGGGATTACGATATGGTATAACGATTTATGTCCACGCATCTCCCTATAAACTAAACACTTTTAACAGCACTTCCGCCAAAAATAGCTCAGATCAGATCATACGGCCCCTACACATCGTAGAGGCCGTGCAAAAAGTGCTATGAGAGAGTATGATATTCTTCACCTGAAAAACAAGTAATATTTGATGTCTTGCTAAAAACTTTCTGCTACAGCCCTATCAAAGTTCAAAATCTAAACGCACGGTGCCATCCGTCAAACTGAACATTTAGGGCTGTTTCGGGTACTAACTGACTGTGGAAAGAAAGCCGTTATTCGACGCCGTTTTTTCGTTAAAAAAATAGACCCCCCCCCCCGGAGTTTTAACTGCCCGCAGAAGCCAAAGAATATTTGAAACCATGTGTCCGGCAAGCGCCTTTTGAATAGACAACGGTTTTAGACTGTGCATAAATTTGATTGTGTTTCCTTTATTTTAATTGTAGTTTGTCCGCCAACAGAAACCAGCATTTCAATCTTTGTTCCTTTAGAAGTTTGACTTTATGCAACGCAGTGTGTTTTTTTCTTGCCTCTATTTTCCCCCTTGCTTTTAGGCTCACTTGTTTTCTTTTGCTTGCGTTGATTTTTTTTAGGTTCGTTTTTACCTGCTATGTTTTGTTCTCTTTTGGCTCATTGCATTTAGCCGAGACTGCCAAGCACCACATGCGTGCTGTATATTAGAATCCTGAATAAATATTATTATTATTATTATTACTGAGGTTATCACGTACAGCCGGAAAACGCATCGTCAAATGTTTTTCTACAGTATTGATTGAGCTCCTCAGCAAACGATGGAGGAGATTAGAGATCTCGGGGTGCTTTTCAACAGTACTCTCTCTTTTTCTCCTTATATTAGGCTCATCACCGGCGAGCGCTCCGCAGTCTTAGAAGAGTGCGTCGTATTTCAACAGATTTCTCTTCCCCCGATCCATTTGTAATGCTGTAGTAAATAATATGCATCTATCAGTTAGAGTATGCATCTGAAGCCTGGAACGACATCTCCGAATCTAGTAGTGAAATAACTGAACGTGTGGGGATGACATTTGTATCCATATTTAAGCACCGTGATTACATTCACAGTCCGGGTACTGATTCTGACTTACCCATAGCTCCCTCTGTCCCTTCCTTGAACTGCAGACGTATGCGTGCAGATCTTACATTCCTTCACAAAATTGTTCATGGTGACCTCTCTGGCGCAGGCCTGCTTCACTGTTTAGAGTAAAGTGTTCCACCAAGGCCCACTCAAAAACCGACTCTTATGGTAATAATGGTTCAGGATTTCTCTAAATCCCAGAAGCTGTTTCCCAATCGCCGAGTCAGGAAAGCTTTGGTGCGGGACCAGCTGGGTTATCGCCGGGGCAGCCAAGCCTATTGCCAGTTTGTCCCGATGGCGCAAAGACCACCCAATTTTTTAGGTGTGTGTGCTACACTCCGCACCACTCATTTTAAGATAATGTGGGGCAAGGGCGGTCCCTCACCAGGAAAATAGCTTTCACAGGCTCGGCACGAGTCCGTGATTATATACCTGGACATTTGTTGCGAGGCGGCGAGCGCTATAGTTATCGCCTCGGCTTGCGCGCAGTTCTCAGCCCGGTAGTAGCGCCGGTCCCTGTTCTGGTCTCTATTAATCCCAGCGGGAGCGAATACTCGCAGAGGCGATCAATGACTGCGACGTAAAATTCGCAAGCTCAAACCAGCACTCGGCCTTTAGGAACCAGACGGTGGCAGCCGATCCCGGTACGGCATGGGGGGAGGTTATGATTAGATATCGAAGTGCTCTTGCCTTATCTCTGTACTGCGCACATGATTTTGAAATGCGGTTGGGTAATTTCTCCTAAACAATGCCACTTGAATGAATACGAATACGCATTTGGAATTAAATTTCGTGTATATGGCGAGTCCTGATTACCCCAGTTTTCAGCCCATTGGTATAGCGAATTGGCTTTTGCTGATACTGGTTACGGGTACGTACAAATGCACGGAAATATAGCCAGAAGAATTCCTTAGACAGGAGAGTTGGACCTTTTCCATTAAACGGCTTAAAACGCGTAAGAGGTCGTATTAACGCCCAGCCAAACTTCTGTACGTTGCGGAAGTTCTCCTTTACGTAGTATGCAGGTTGAAACATCAAACTTCTGTGCGTCAATAAAGGTAACGCATCGGATTTGATAAAAGGTGTTCTACAGGGTTTCTCTCTGAGCAATATCTGGATTTGGGTAAAAGATGGATTTTGCTTAATAAGCTTTGTATGCCTCGCTGCTTGCGTTCGATGTGACGTCACAATGCACTGCAAGAAGGCCATCATTATACAAGGTTTCGTAAAACGATTATGATAACTGATGGCACATCAGGCGCCTCAAGGAAAAACGCTTCCTCCCTGGTCTGAATCGAACCTGGGTCTGTCGTATTATGAAGCCGACGCCTATCCCATGAAGCCATTACGACATGTTTGATACCGATTAGATTTCGAACTTTGACTCACGTGTACGGGAGAAAGCTTTACGTTGTACCTATCTTTTCGTTTTGAAAAGGGGGCTTTGATTTTCTTCAAGGTTCTGTTCACACATTGGATGTATAACATTGATGTTTCCTCGCAGTTCTTGCCCATATAAATCTTTCGAAGCCAGTTTTGCGATATTGTCATAAGAAACCTGAAAAGGGGCTACAGGGTCTTTTTAGTTACACTTCAGACGAAGCCATCGCGTGGAAGATGTAATGTCAACGGCACGTTATTTTGACACGTGTCGTCACCGTCATACACCTTATTATTCCTATTCACCAGCGGCAGCACCATCCAGGCCCCTTGCAGGACGAACGTCACTTCGCTAAACCAAGACAAGTCCTGATATTGTTCGAGAGTATTCGCATTGTGGCGTGCGAGTTCAGTAAAGCTCAATTACTTTGGTATGCCTCTAAAAAAGTTAAATGTTTGACGGAAATTTCGAGTGTGAAAGTGCTTGGACACCGAAGTCAGACAAGAGCGCCAGAGGTAATACGATTTCCGGGTGTAGCGGAAAAGATTCGCCGTCAAAATGCGATTTCTCGCTGTTTTGCGACTGATGCGTATTTTGCGACAATTGTCCTTAATACATTGAGCAATGCCGCACTTATATCCAGATCTGAACACAGCTCTCTTCACTTCAAAGCTAATCTTTGGCAGCTGGAATGCTTCACGAAAAGCCGGTAAATGTTACCGTTTCCACTCGAAGGCGTTGTACTGCTGAGCACAAGGACGCGGGTTCAATTCCCGGCCGCGGCGCGGCCGCTTTTCTGATGGAGGCGAATGGCAAAAATGTCTGTCTGTACGAGACTTCGACGCACGGTAAAGATCCCCAGGTGGTCAAAATTAATCTGGAGCACTCCACTACGGCGCGCTTCATCGCCTGCGTTGCGTGGGCCCGTTAAACCCTCCAATCAATCAACTACTTCCACACCAATAAACAAGACAATTAGCGACATAACCGAGAAATAAATGGCACGTGGAAGCCGCGGTGCTGTTTCGCCACCTGCAGAAGTTGCTATCAATTTCATTGAGTGTGCGGTTTAACGTACCTATCTACCCGGGGCTGTGAAGCGTGCCCTAGTGGAGGTCTCCAGCGTAATTTTTATGGCATTGGGATCTTTAGCGTGTGCTCGAATATCGCCACACGGACATTTTAGCTTTTCGCGTCCACCAGAAAAGAAGCCCTCGCAGCCAAGGTCGAACTTCCGTCTTTGGGCTCAGCAGCACAAGGCCAGAGCCACAGAGCCACCGCGGCGGGAGCCATTGCAATCTCGACAGGTCCTGTGCCTTTCCCCGTCGTGCTTTTACACATTGTATAAAGGAGTGTGAGGGTACTGCAGCCTGGAAACAATGAAACAACCCTAGTTGCGGTGACGAAATGACATTGTAGGGAACAATAAATGGACTGATAATCGGCCACGGTCGCTCTTGACCGAGAGAAAGTGGCCACTGAGAAGCTTAGTGTGAAAAGCACAACTTCCATGATCTACGAGAGGCGTGCGACAAACAGCGTGTAGCGGGTGACACAAGGCGGAGCAACGATTCCACCGCAGGTTAAGACCCATTCAATGTCGCGAGAACATGTACGGAATGATCCCGCATTCCTAACACTACTGTTAATTATCCTTCAAAAACTTAGGGTGGTTAAAACAGCGACTGGTAGTTATATCTGCCGCGACTCGTAAAAAACTGCCAGATGTTATATAGCTATTTTGCCAGGCGAGCGTGGTACCGTTTTAAGGGTCATTTCTGGTAAAACAGAAATGGCACCGTTTTCTGTAGCGCTATTTCTCCGACACAAGCACGTGTACTGCCATCAGGCAGGAATTTTCAATATTTTACAGCAACATGAGAAATGTAATAAGGACAAGCTAATCAGGCACGGCGTAAGATCACAAGTCGTCTGAGCACCAAACTATCATAGAAGGTGTTGGTGTGTTTCTGCGTACTAGCAAGAGACATGGTAACGACATTTTTCCGACGTTGTGACAGCACACGCAATTTCTTGTTTGTTAGAGCCTTACAGGAAACTAACCAGTACTGGTATATCATATTCAGTACAACATTAGCGTCTTCGTGGTGGATAATAAAAATGTAATTTTTAACATTTAGCTACACTAGCGTGACAGCTAGACAGCATTCGGGAGACAGTTGACTCTTCTGAAGAATGCATTCTGTCTTAGTTTGAATCCAGAAGTCAAACACGAAATTGCCGCTGACTGCGCATTCATGTACGGTTTCGATCTAATATACAAAACACTCGATTATCTTTTGATTATCTCTCAGGCCCGTTCAGATATCCAACTCTTGTTTGCGGTACACTTGTATACTCCGAAAAATTACTATATGATTCAAAATTACCTAATATGAAATTGGCGGCCCCATATCCGATATGCCGGCCGTAATGTTTACAGGTCCCGTATCCTGCTTTGCATGTGAAGTTGATAGTGATTGATGAGTACCAATCCTGCGTGCAGGCGTTCCGAACCTACAGCGGAAACCATTGGAATATTTGGTGCGCTATGCGAAAAGCCTTCGTAGGCGTCCTGTCGTAGGCATCATAACACCGTACCTATCTTGGCGTAGAAAGGCACCCGCAGCCCCCTTCGAAGACTGGTATAGTGAGGACCACCACATAGTGCCCTGTAGGTGAATGATGCAGACCTCCCCTAAGTTCCACTATAGGGGGAAATTATCTCTCCGTTTTTTAACCATGAGGGGTGGGGAGGCCGCAGGCGTTGTGATTTACAGGAAAAACGAAATTGTGCTCACAATACTGCGCGGATCGATAGCTCTGTATGCAATTCTACTCCGCAGTGTCCGCTACTATATGTTTATCTCAGAGGCGTATGTTTAGCTTTTTTGCAGCGAAACATATTCTATCAAAAAATGTTCTGTCATCAACCACTGTCAGCAAAAGCTCACCAGTTGGCTTGTACCTCCGGTAGGAGTTCTTTCTGGATCCAGGTAGCAACCAGCGAAGTTGACGCCAACACCGTTTCCGAGCCTCCCTTTGGCTAGTTCCGGATCTGTAGGCGCTAACGTTGGATATTCCGACCGAACACCCACGATCGACTATTTAGGCACAACGCCGCATGACGCCTTGGCCGCAGGGGCCACACCGCACGATGTTCGTCCTGGTGTGGCCAGGCACCTTTAGAACCCCGAAATGACACTGATGTTGATGGTGCTGTCATAACAGAGGGCACATAGCCGGTAAGAGGAATTGTTTAGGAAAAGTGCTTGAAGCACAAGTGAATATAGAACATCATAAGTAGCTGAGACGTTGACTACCAAAAGAATGGTAAGAAGGTGATGACCTCGGTTAAAAAGGTCATCATGCTCAAATAATCCTGCCTGTGCGAAAGAATGTACCGAAAACCTTACTCGCAAAGGTATTTCCAAAGTGTCCCTTCAAATGTACGGTAATAAAGCGTGCAGGGCCGGTGACCAAAATGAGGCCGAGAAAACTTATAGGTGAATAGTGGAGTATTTAGGCTCCGTTTAATGATCCAGGAATGCGTTGTCGTGATTTATTGTTGAGTTGTGAAAGCGTATGTTGTAGTGGGTATGGTATGGTATGTTGGTATGTATGTAGGTATGGTATGTTGTAGTGGGTACAGACAAAAGTAACTGGTGAATTAACAATCCGCCTCTAGTGGCTGCTGTATGCACCACTGGCATATACCCACAAGTGGGTATGCCAGAATCGGGGACTGGTTTCTTGACTTCGTATTATAAAGGGAAGTTGCGAATTAGCATTAAGCTACTCAGGCAGCTAGCATCATCTTTGATTAATGTCATCCAATAAGTACGGTTGAATTCTGGATAGGGAATTGGGCAGTGCGGCGACCGAAATATCGGTGGATGTGATGAACATGATCTTCTGACGGAATAAGCAATAAGGCCGGGCGAATCCACGTGAGTTCATATGACGTCGTCGCAGACCTGCTGTGTACACGATTAGGTCGTTATTAACACTCTCAAGCAAGAAAATACCACCACGTAATGTTTTAAGGTTATGCCAACCACTTTCGAACGCTTGCATCCTACGACGAGGAGGAGGAGGCAAAGAAAAAGTTGAAACAGATAGGATTCAGGCCTTGGGGCTCAATTTGGTCAGCCCACAATAATTTGGAGAGCCGCATTCAGCTAGCACGCCAACGTAAAGAAGTCGGCGTGTTGGCTACCCTGGGCATTGCCAAAGCTTACGACAGCGTTGAATACCAAATTCTCTTTCACACAATCAAGCATTTTTCTTGTCAAGACTACATCGTTTTGTGGATTGGCACTTTTTTGTCGAATAGAAAATTCTTTTGTTCACAGCGAGGCCTGTCGTCTCCTTTATACAGTCAAACTCGAGGGCTTCCCCGGGGCTCCGTTCTATCTCTTGTGCTGTTTAATATTTTAATGAGCTCGGTTCCGGTAAACCAAGAGATTCAGGTGTATATTTACGCGGATGGCATTGCTTTTTTCACTACAGACAGAGATATACACATGTTGTATCCGCGTCTGCAGTCGTATTTAAGGGCCTCAGTGGCTTGGCTGGATGGCCTCCGCTTGAACCTAAATGTGAACAAATGTGCTCTGCTTACATTGAAAGTAAGCGGTCCAGTCTTCATCTTTTTTAGTTGCCGGCAGCAGGACATTCGTCAGGTCGATTCCTAAAAATATCTGGGAATTTTATACCACTGTACCATCAATTGGCATCCACACACAGATTACATTACTACTAAAGGGGCTCTAGCTTTCTTATTTTTGAAAGGGCTGTCGCAAAAGATTAGGCATGCGTCGTACACACCCTACTAATGATTTACAAAATGACGTCGGCCAATTCTAGAATTTGGATGTGTGTTATTCTCCGGAAGTTCCCACTACAAACTTCGCTCTTTGATAGTGCTTGAAAGACCAGCTCTAAGGTATGTCTGGGTCTTCCCCGTTATGTAACAATTAAAATTTTATACTGAAAACCCGTATTCCACAATTAGTCTCACGCATGCATGTCCTCACTGTAGATGCATTTTTAAGAGTCATGGAATCAACCATATCCAGGCCGCAAACAGCTTTCGTTACTTGGCCTTCGTTGTTCTTTGGTAGTCCATGGCCGCGGTTCAAACAACCACAGACGGTCTTTGTTCACTCTCTGCTTGGCCCATTAATTGTGGCCCTCTTGTAGGCCTTAGTACTTGACAGAGTGTCGCCCTTACATAATTCTTTTGAATAAATGTTTCCTTTTAACGCGAAAGTACTCCCTCTGAACCTTTTAACTGGCGTCCTACAGGATAATCTTAACAGTTTCCCTTTCCAAGCCATTGTTGTAACCGATGCTTCTGTCCGGAAGGAGAAGGCAGGCGTGGGTATTTTTCTCCCAGTCTAAATTCGGCCTTTTCCGTCCTGCTGCCTAAGTTTACTACGTCTTTCCACGCAGAATTTCTCGCAATAGTTTTGGCATTTCGTAAGCTTGGGTGCTCAAAACGACAGGCAATAATTCTCACGGATTCATTTTCTGTTTATTCTGCCCTTACTTCTTCAACTTTATCCCCCCTGCGTAAGCCCTTGCTTCTTTATCGCCTTCCTTCCTTCGTGAACTTCGTTTGGTCTGGGTACCTGGACATGCAGGTGTCTGGCTTAATGAATCGGTGGATGCTCTGGCGGGATGGCATTGGGCGGTCCAGTAGTGGAGGTTCTGCCGCCCATTACCCCCATAACTGCGACTCGCTTTCGTAGGCGGTGCTTACTTCAAAGTATGCCTGATTCTGCTTACGAAGACTCGGAGCTCGAGCACCTCCGGTAATCATGGAAGCGTAGCATAAGCCAGTCACGAGCTTGCGAAATCACCCTCACAAGCTTTCGCTGTCGCGTGCCAAATTTAAATTACTACTTGCACATCTGTAATCTGGCCCCGTCGCTGTTATGCGCTTTTTGATAAGAACCAGAAACAATCGACCATTTCTTCTTGTCCTGCCGATGGTTCACCTCTATAAGACGAAGATACTTAGAAAGCACATGCAGCCGGCTAAACCTCCCGCTGTCTACTACACTTAACTTGTCATTCGGGGCGAAGGAACTGGGATTCTCGCACGGGGATCTTTGCCGTACGGTGCACGCATTCATACCTGGAATCAGGCCGTCTGCCGTGTTAGACGTCATTTGGCCGTGCTGGATTACCCTGTCAAGTATATGCGCGCCTAGCTCACTGCTTCGTCTCAACCACTTTCTTTCTTCGTGTTTCTTTCTTCCAATTTTCACTAAATGGTGTTCGTTTTTGCTTTTTTTATTTCTTTCTCTAATCTCCTTTCTAGTAATCTACTGCTATATCATTCTAATATTTAAGTATTTTTCTTTTCCTACGAAAATACATAATTTCTTTTCGTAAAGTCCACATTTACTGGCCAATCCCCCTGAGTGGGTACGCGCCATTTCACTGGAACCACCACCACCATAAACGAAGAAATGGCGGAACCAACACCCGCGCCGGAGTTTATGCTCCTAACGCGACTGCCGCATTCAGGATTCTGTTCGCAGTCACAGGAGCGTTGTTTCATCAACCGTTTTCTTCTGACGGCTCCAGTCATTTTCGTTCGCGAATACGTCGACGTCTCGTTGTAGTTCGGCTGTAGGGGCCAGAAGAATTGATTAGAGTGTTCACATACATACATGCAACGAAAATATTTCTTGGTCCTAAGGGGTTCTACATTTTACACACTAGTAATTCCCCACCCCGCGGCCTTCGCGCTCAGCAAGCATGCCTTGCGAGCGCCGGCTGCTGACGGGTACGTTGTTTGCGGAGGCAGATAAAAGGCAGAAGGCGACAAGGCCACCAATGGCAGCATTTATTGCAACGTGCGAATCAAATACACTGCATACAGACTAATCGTAGGCATAACGGTAACATTGGGAGCGAGGCATTAAACAAGGCTAGAGATCGGGTTGGTTAGACTCATCGATCTAATACCGGAAGCAGCGGGGCGCCGCGCGTGCGAGCGCAGGTGCAGTCTCCGAGCTAGCCCGGAAGCGTCCCTTCGTCGCACGTTCCCCAGGTCCGGACGAGCGCGCCGAAACCTCCGCGCGCTACCGCATCCCCAAGAAAAGAGAGCGTCCTTTCTTTCATGCGACAACCCACCAGACCCCGCCATTTGGTCGCGCTAGTTGGGAGGAAAAACTGGCTTTCGGGTAAGGCAGAGGGGAAAAGGGTCACCTCCACCCCGGCGACAACAGACCCTCTGGTCGCTGGCGTCCTCCCGTATAGCTCCCGTCGCGGGAGCGAGGCGCGTTGTGCAACGCCTACCGTGATGGGAAGCTAGCCAGAAAGGGGATCGCGTGAAAGTCGCGATACCCACAGGCCTAACGATAACTTCGCTCACAGGTTTCGCAAAGGGGGATTCTGTTTACCTGGGTCGGCTACTTTGGCACGGAGACGCAAACGTTACGTCAACGGAGTTACGTAATTCGGGCATGCCGCTTATGCCAAAACAATGGTTTGCACCACTCTCCCTGCCGAAGCAAACCGTTACCAAGACTGATCTGGAACAGCATTTCTGAGCAAGCAAACCTGAACCGGAGGAGAAAGGGTAAACAAAATAAATCACGCCGCATTTACGACCAAACAGTTTGTTATGATTATGTCGATGATACTCGCTACACAGCACCTACTTCATTCCCCTTTCGCGTGATCTTTTCAGGAGGGCAGTGAACGTGTTTATCCACAATCGATGAATAAAATTATGCACGTGCAGACCTGTATCGGAAAAGCAAAGCAGTTTGGAAAAAAACAGCTATCACATGACCTTTGTTACGATCTTTGTTTCACGTTCACTGAGCCAGCAAGTACACAGTGCCAAAGCAGATGGCTCAAAAGCACCCGTCCAGCATGCATGAGAATGAGAGCAGCGATGAAACAACCGGTGCAAGAGAAAGTACCACCGAACACGTTAGACATGAATCATCCATAAAGGGCACATCCACAGATTTTCTCGCTGTTCTCTGGGAAACTTCCAGTTCAGAACCTTCCAATCCCAACTTTGTGAGTGAATAATGCTTCGCTCGATAAATTAGCAAACCGATGATAATGATACAAGAAAGCACATCAAGCGCCTCGAGAAAGAAACGCTTCCCGGGACAGATTTACAACTGGGTCTATCGAGTTGTGAAGCCCGCGTGTGATAGACTGCGCCATTCCGACACGGTCGAAATAGTTTGGAATTATCACTGCGGCTTTGACTCAGGTTGCATGGGCGAAAGGTTCATATTTCAACCATCTTTCTTTTAGGCAACGGGGTTTGGTTTTTTTAGTGTGTAGACAATAGAGCCTGCAGCTTGGCTGTTCTGTGCATGATATTAGAAATACTGCTACGCGCCGACCGGCAATGAACTATGCAAGGTATGCACAATGTGTTTAGATGTCCGATTTGTTAACTCCAACTCCTAACATATATTAAAAAATTACTGCCCTTCCACTCTGCGAAGAAGGATAACCTGCGAAGCTGGGCGAGGTACACGAAATATAAGAAACGAAACAAGTCTTTTGTAATTTGCTATGGATCACTTAGCACTTAGCTGAATGAACCTTTGAAGGAGTGGAAATTTATTTCTGTGGGAAAACATGGAGCTGTCGGTTTCCCTCCCGCGTCGTAGGCATCTTAGCGTCTGTGTAATACATCAACCCAATCCGTTCCTGCACTGAGGACACCTTGCAGTTGGCACTGCGGTGTTGGACGTACACGTTTAAAGGGTCCCTAAATAGCCTTCCAAAGGTCGCCATTTCAATCGCGCAATCCCTATAGGACGTCTTCACGACAACGTATATCAAATATCTCATCTCAGCGTAAATTAGGGCCGTAAGTCGCGGGTTCGATTCCCGGCCGTGGCCGGCCGCTTTTCTGATGGAGGCGAAAAGCAAAAACGCCCGCGTGTTCGAGATTTCGGCGCACGTTAAAGATCCCCAGGTGGTCAAAATTAATCCGGAGCCCTCCACTAAAGCGCGCCTCACCGCCGTGCGCTGCGTCGGCGCGTTAAACCCTATAATCAATCAAGCAACTCAGTGCCGCACCAACACGCAATAAGGTCGTTTCTTTCCTTGTTTACCTACCGCTTCCTCACCGCCACACTGCCTCGCTCTGACGTAGTTCTGGATCTTACGCATCCTCTATGACGCATGAAGCACTGAACCAACCTTACGGCGCCGCTATTGGTGGACCCCTTTAAATACTGTAGCCAATCAGCGTTTTCGGCCCTGGGAGCATTAGAACAAGGACGCTGCAATGGCGTTTCCCGAAGAAACGCAAGAAGCAAATGACGTGATTGCAGTTGGCGAACTTGAACGCGCGCCCGAAGATACCTTCAAGCTTCCGAATCCCTTCGAGCGTCTCTTGAATCTCGGCGTTACTGCAAGCAGAAAGGAACAAATTATTGGCTTTGCTGCGTACTTTTTTTTTTCTTCGAACTCAAAACTAAGTCAGACATCAATAGCGAAGCACATAATAATAACAGAAGATGGAGCCCGACCTACCAGACAGTCACCGTACAGCGTCTCTTCACACGAGTGGGGGGCCATCCGGACTCAAGTCGACGGCATGCTCAGCGACGACATTATACAGGCATAGACTACAGTATATGCGCCGGTCGTAACTGTGTAAAAAAAAAGACGTTTAAGGTTTTCGGACTTGCGGCGATGTGAAATCAACAAAATCACCAAAAAGGACGTGAATGCCACGAATCGGCGACGCCTCGACCACCTCTGCCATGCGAAGTACTTGTCGTCATTGGATCTGAAGACCGGCTACTGGAAAATTGAAGTGAATGAGAGAGACCGACAGAAGACTGCATTTATAGCTCCGGATGGCCTATACGAGTTGAAGGTTATACCGATTCGGCTGTGCACGGCGCAGCAATGTGTCAAAGAGTCATGAACACTGTGCTAGCTGGCCTGAAGCGGCACACTTGCCTCGTATACCTCAACGACGTTGTGGTATTCGCCCGGACTTTTGACGAACATCTTGCAAGGTTGCAGTCTGTACTCGAGGCCATTCGTACATCGGGGTTAACGCTGAATCCTAAAAAGTGCCGTTTCGCGTACGAGGAGCTGACGCTTTTGGGCCACGTAGTCAACGCCGCGGGAATCCTACCTGACCCGGCAAAAACTTCAGCCATTACTCACTTCCCAAGGCCGAAAGACAAGAAGGGCGTGCGAAGGTTTCTCGAACTGTGCGCATGCTACAGGCGCTTCGTCGCAAAGTTCTTACACATTGCAGAGTCACTCACAAGCTTGACAAAAGATAGCACACATTTAGCTGGGAAAACGAGCAAGAAAAATCATTCTGCGAGCTGCAAAAACGCCTGCAAAGCCCGCCTGTGCTCGCTCATTCCGACGAGGACGCCAGAGATGCAGGCTTGGGTGCCGTCCTCGTCCAAAAACAAAGCGGTTGCGAAAACGTAATCACCTTTTCCAGCCGTGGTCTGTAGAAGGAGGAGGAAAACTATCCAGCGCCTGAAAAAGAGTGCCTCGTTATTACACGGGCTATTTCACAATTTCGCCCATAGTGTGTAGGGTAGACCATTGAACGCTGTGACAGACAACCATGCGCTGTGTTGGGTAGCCAATTTGAAGGACCCCTCTGCACGTCTTGAGTAGTGGAGCTTGGGACGTTGTAATCGTCTATAAATCCGGCAGGAAACACTCCGACGCCGACTCCCTGTCTCGCGCTCCCGTGGACTCACCACCACAAGACTGATGAAGACAGCGCGTTCTTCGGAGCCATGACGGAGAGCGACCTAGCCGCCCACCAGCGTGCGACCCCGCCTTGCGCGTCATAATCGGCTTCCTCGAAGGATGCAACGTCGCGGTTCCTAGGACCTTAAACGCAACCTACCAACATTCAGCATGAAAAACTCCGTTCTCGTGAAGAAAAATTTCAGTGCCAGAATACGAAGGAATTATCTTCTTTTCGTCCCCGCAGACCTTCGTGACGACATTTTGGATGCGTGCCACGATGACCCGTCTTCAGGACACCTCCGCACAGCCCGCACAATTGAAAAAACCACGGCGGGGTACTAGTGGTCGCGCCTTACATCCTACGTCACCCACTACGTCCGGAGCTGCCGTGACTGCCCGCGACAACGCTACCAACGAGAACCACCGGATTTCTCAGCCGATCGCCATCCCATCGAGGCCCTTTCAACAGATTGGAATGGACCCTCTGGGCTCGTTTCCTCCGGCACGATCCTAGGACAAGTGGATTGTCGTAGCGACAGACTACATGAAGCGCTACGCAGAGACCGCCCGCCGCTCTTCCGAAGGGGACTGCACAAGAGGTCACAAAATTCTTCATAAGAGAAGTCGTACTGCAACGTGGAGCCCCGGAAGTCTTTATCACGGACCGCGGAACAGCCTTTACTGCGGAGCTGATGCAAGGAATATAACGCTACAGCAACACGGATCACCGAAAAAATACGGCGTACCACCCCCAAACGAACTGACTAACAGAACGACTGAACAAGACAATTGCAGATATGCTGTCAGTGTACGTCGACGTTGAACATAAGACTTGGGACGGAGTGCTCCTGTATGTCACATTTGCGTACGACAAGGCTATCCATATCCAGGAAACTACGGAGATGACGCCGTTCGAGCTTGTCTACGGAACTCTGCCCACGGCGATGCTTAACGTCTTGTTTCCTTATTTAGAAGACGACGACCTCAACACCGACGTCCAGGGATACGTTCAGCTTGCGGAGGAGTCCCACCAGCTCGCTCGAGTTCGTACAACGGACCAGCAGCTGGTGGATGACGGGCGCTCCAACCTCCGACGCCGAGACGTCGAGTACCACCCAGGGGATCGTGTTTGGGTTTGGACTCCCATCGACGGCGCAGAATAAGTGAGAAGCTTCTCCGACGATATTTAGGAACCTACCAGATTCTACGACGTGTCGGCCAACTTACCTACGAGGTGATCTCCGATGGTGATTCCGGAACATCACGCCGACGCACGCGGCCCGAAGTCGTCCACGTGGTTCGCTTAAACCTGACTATGCAAGATGACGAACTTTTTTGTTGTTGTTGTTTGGACTGTCGTTTATTTTAGCACCGGGTCGATGCCTTCTTATAGGGGGGCGGGGTAATGCCGCGAACCATGTATAAGTATATTGTTTATTTTTTGCTGCCCGGCCATGCCCGGCTGTGTTATCTGCGTCCCAAGCGAACCGCGTCTTTCATTCTTTGTTTTTATGCCGCATGGTCTATCTCATTCAGATAAGCAGACTGTTTTGCCCTAACGTCACTAGCCCAGAATAATCTTCTTTGATATACAATGTTCTGGGTGTAAATCGACGGTTCTAGAAACACTCGCGCCGAAAGATAAAAGCCTACGAAGCAGATGACGCGGCGTTTGAATCGCCGACGCTCGCTTGAGCACGTCACTTTGTTAAGTGCTATTTCGCCGCCTGTATATTCTTTGAGTTGTTCGGGGAGCACAAGTTTGCTCCAATAAACGCGTTTCCCTGGAAGACAACTGCGTCGTCTTTGACTTCGTGACAAGATGCAGAACCCACTGATAAAATATACATAAACAAGTTGACTACACACAAACTGTTCGGCATCGCCGAAGTTACAGAGTAACGAGAGTAGACCGGAATGGTCAATCTTACTTGAGTAATCTTTTCTACAGAGTCTTTTTTTTTGCGATAGTATGTCCTTTGGAATAAAGTCTTAGAGGTACAAGTTGGCACTCCTTGAGTAATCTTTTCTACAGAGTCGACGGTGCGTATATTCGGCGAGAAGACGAGAAATTGACCGCCGAAGGAGAGGATTCTCCTTTTTAAACGGGTTTAACACCGCCGCCTGTACAGACGTTGCCCATACGTTGCCCATACAGGTTCTGCGACTCATGCTCGTGGCGACTTGTAAAAAGAACATAAAGAATGCGGGTCGTTAGAACTGCAAAATGGGCTCTGTAAGTGCGTGTGCAAGAGTCCCAAATTATTGCAGTAAGCTTTAGTGTTAAAATTAGAAAATCTCCCTTAGCTGTTAATATTGATTGTCCAGTCTTCTAAACTATATCTCTGGTCAATTGATATTTTATTACACCAACTATGTCCAGCTATGTCAAGGATGTTCAAAAATAGTGCTCCAAAAAAATTAGCAAAGATCTAGTTTGCTTTTCCTGCTTGTCTTTAAATTTACACGTCGGTTGCAACCAGAGGGCAGGAAAAAAGGGCACGTCAATATATTTTCAAATTAGACACTGTCACCAGAGCGCCCAGCATGTCTAAAAATTGGAAAAAAACTTTCGCGACGCTTTGGCTAAATTTTTTAGTAGGCCTAAATGTCAACTTGAATGTTTGTATGCACAAAAAAGGAATATTGACTTAGTGTTTCATGCTAACACGTTCTTTACTTTTGCATGTTTCCTGAAAGTACAGCCGCGAAAGCGTTGTTGATTGAGAACTCCGTCTCATAACAAACGACATTTGTAGTGAACAAAACTTTTTGGACACCAACGCACATCTCATCATGAGGCGAGTGGAAAAAAAAAAAACTGAATTGGCGATCAAATATTGGGGTATTGTGTGCGGCGCCATCGTATGCACCTGCTATTTATGTCACCCTTTCGGACTCCATCACCATATGCACCAAAGTGCCGAACATTGGACTGTCGCTATAAATACAGCGCGTTAATTCTAGGCGCGGTATTTCCATGGTGCCTCCAGCTTCTTATGTCCAGTTGTACACGTCTCTGGACATACTAATATAATACTATTCTCTTTGCGATGTTTTCTTCCTAATTCTGTCACTATGAATAAGAGGATTCGACAATTGGCCGTATTCGCTCTGCGTACACACTATTGTCGAGACTCTACTTTCCTTTCAAATAATTCCTACTCTCTCGTCCTGTATTCACTAGGGCCCTGAGTGGAAAGCCACTAAGCTCAAAATTTATCTAATTTATCACGCTCGTTTTGTAGCTTTTGTATTGTCCAGATCTACACTGTTTTAAATAAATCATTACAAGATATGGAGAGCTTCGCCGAGAAGGTGCCGCTGCCCATAGCATTCGTTTAGTTGTTTTTATCCAGTGAGCACTAGGGCATTTGTGGGCCGTAACGCCGTATTTTTTACCAATATCATCCGTATTCAATTGCGTGGAATGCATGCAGGCAACGAAGTGTGCGCCGCCATATCTGTGGCCAAGCGTCTGTTGCTAGGCGACGTTTTGCGCATGGCCCGCAGATCAGGCACCCCTCTTCTCCTCCATGCAACCGCGTGAGTGCGCCGTCACTCGTTACATCGGGCTCCGCGGGATGGCGGCACTTGTCCGTGCTAAGCACGACTCTGAAACACATGACGGTGTTTCACGTTACGAACTCTTCGCCGAACACAAAGTATTGGGTCGAGTTCACTGCGAGTGCGATTAATGACATTTCTGTTGGCGCCACAGTTTAGAATAGGATTGGAACGGAGCAGATGACGCGCGCCGGTGTCTTATTTTTCTTCGGCGTGCGGACGCAGTGGCCAAGGCTGCGCCGTGTCCGTGGCGCATCGGCGATGTCTGTGGCCGTTTCCAGTGTTGCCAAGCGAAGAAATTGACCGCTAAACTTTTCACGTATACCGTCTATAGCTTGAGGAGCTTGAACAGTTTTAACTGGATGCGAGTGTTTTGTTTGGGAAGCAAATGCAAACGCCGTTCTTTTCTCAGCTCCCCGGGACTACATAGGTATTTCTTTGCTTTATGTTAACATTTGCTTATTTTGAAAACGTCGCTACGGAAAAGGAATGATCAAATATAATGGTATCGAGAGTGAAATAACCACTGAGTATTCCATAGTTATTACTTGTAGTGAATTGTGCGTAAACTATTGTCGTTATAAACATTATGTTTCTGATTTAAACAGTGTTAGTTGTAGAGTTTTTATGTTGTATACAAAAAAAGTTTATCACAAATATTTTTTTTAGGCGGATCAGATGT
Organism: Haemaphysalis longicornis; assembly: GCA_013339765.2. Lineage (NCBI taxonomy): Eukaryota > Metazoa > Arthropoda > Arachnida > Ixodida > Ixodidae > Haemaphysalis > Haemaphysalis longicornis. Next base: position 360 of record JABSTR010002999.1, on the reverse strand, counting down.
AGAACATTTTTTTTGCTCACGCTGAACACTAAGCGTGCCGATGTTGGACACCTTTTTACCCAAAATACATGTTGAAATACAGCTCTCCTCCAACTCGTACTGAGGTTCGGTATTCACCGCTCCATGCACCACACACATACGACATTGTTTCCTGACATGTCACGACCATCCCATGTCTCTTATGGTGACGTTAAGGCCTGTTTCAGGTTGAGGTTTACAAGTTAGGGTGTTCGCCATCTTTGCGGCGTCTTTCCTAGATTGCCTATATACAGGTGCAAGCATGGCAGCCGCTTCAGCAACATGATGACGTAGGATGCCCATATCCCACATGTCGGCACCTTCAACCAGCATAACTAGGTA
>JABSTR010002998.1:0-21950 GCA_013339765.2 Haemaphysalis longicornis | reverse complement strand
TATATATCTGCTGGTAAACATCGTCCCCACAATAAAAACACCTTGCCGCTGCGGCTGCAACAAGCCTTTCCAAGAATGCCAACCGTGCATCACGCAGAATCTTTTTCCGGCTCTTATAAAATCAATAGAGTATCGTCCTCTTAAGTGTTCCCGAAAATATATTTAGTATCCTTCCCTATCCAAACACGCCTTACATTATCAAAAAGGAGTGTTTTGATTTAATAAGAATATACATAAGCTCCCTCTATATCTGCTTCGCTCAGTTGAAAGTGTTAGTTCGTTTTTGTGTCACTTATGAAGTATTCACTGAACATTCCTTCCCTGAGACGTGTCGAGCACGGGTCATGGGACTTGAAATTTTACAGCAAAGCTGTATACCTGTACCCCGCCCCGGTGCCACATCCGGAAAAAACGCCAAGGCGCAAAGGCCTAAGACGCGAGGGCAACCGTCAGGATAATCAGGCATACAGCATACAGCTCAGAATGCATTTAAGGGAAAAACAAAACAAGCATCGCAACCTCATTATCGATGATAAGACGCCTGGGAACTATGGGCCCCCCACCATGTGTTCCTGGGAAGATTTGTTTTTCAGATTATCTTTGAAGCTGGGAAGCATTGTGTCACTAAATAGAGAAGTTCTTGCACAAGACGCTGAGCGCATGCGTCAGGCTAGCCAGAACCTGCTTTTGCCGCCAGAGACGCCGAGCTAATGCCAATAGATAAGGTATTATAGTACCGCCACTGAGGCAAGCAGTCAGCAACGGCGGCCATTTTGTCGTTCAATTAGCGTTGCGAGAGGCCGCATCTAGCCTCGACGTTAACTTCGATAGGGTATTTGTAACAACACTACCGAAGAGCAGAAAAATGGCTATTTGGCCCCATTCTTCTGCTGCTGAAATGCTGTTACACGCGCTATCTTTTATTTTGCACTCGAGGACGTCAGTCTCGAGCCGGACGAAGAGAAGGGAGGACAAGCTAAGCCTACAGTAGTTGACCTACTTAAAACGCATAAACCACAATCGGCGGCGTCATGAACCGCCGCATTCTAAACAAATGTCATTTAATGCAACTGCCAGTGATCATGGCGACGGCATGGAACAATAGGAGAGAGAGTGCCGATACCCGGTACCCATATCTACAGACTAGCCGAGCGCAAGCGAAAAGCCCGCCAAAACGACGAGAAACAGTTCATACCCTCCTCCATTATATACCATTTGTAGTGGTTCACAAGAGCTTTGCTGGGCATTCACTTTCGCGGGGCGGGATGGCGACCAATTTTTTTTTTCTAGAATTTCATCGCGTCCGCAACATCAAGGCTTTGAGGTCTGCCCTACTCTCGCGCGTCCAAACTGCCACGTTGCTGGCCAATGAGAGAGGCGGAAATTACGTAGGCTTAAAATAGCATTATTTATGTCTTCATGCAATTTTTTTTTTTCCTGACTGAGCGCGGCACTAAAATGTATGCTTGGATGTTACTATATTTGGAAACTGCAGAAGAAACGATTGGCATCAATATCTGTTGAAGGTATCGACCAGTACAAAATACGAATAATATGTTGCGCTATGAAAAGTACACCTGGGGTACCAGAACAAGTCGAAATTAGGTTTTTGACGTTTCGGAACCGCTACAAGCTCCTTGTTTGCAATTCTGAGAGCAGAGGGCCGTCGTAAAGTAAGTTGCACTGAAACACGAGGGCTGTGGCAATCTGTATTTAGGGAAAGACGGCAGAAATATTCGGTTCATAAAATCATTTGTTTGGGCTTGTAAATCTGTTGCCAAGATCTGTCTTGCCGTCCAATACTTGAAACCAAGGGGACGTCTTGTCAGCCCGTTGTAACAGTCGAGCGGACGCTGTTGACCGAATTTTACCGATAGACTGTGCACACACTTTTTTCCTTTAAAAGTGGGAACCGTCGAGTACGCTACATGATACTAATTACGCAAAGCACTATCCAGTAATTGATGCCAGTGCTAATTAGAATAGACAAGTGGAGCAGACACTGAGGATCTTACTCGTCTTACTCGGTACATTGAAGAAAGCATACATGGGGCAAAAGAGCCAGTGAAATAAGGATGCTAGGTTTAACTCTTGTGCAGAACAAAAGTGAGCGAAGAATTAGTCAACCAACTCAGGCCCTCGCCTTTTACCACAAATTAAGTTTAAGAAGTGCATTTGGGCTGGTCATAGGATACAAATGACGTACCACCGGTGGACATTCCATTTCACGAAATAGATACTACCACGAGGAGGCAAAGGCATAAGAGGAGACCAAACATATGCTGGAGGCATAGACTACAACACATTTGGTGATTATAATAGACGCGAACGTCATGTGGAAAAAGTGGTTGGAAATATTTAGAGAGACCTCCGTCTTACAGGGAACGTCCTGGGGTGCATACACGACGTTTTGCTTGGTTACTGTGTTCGGGTGCGGAGCTCATGCCCTTCTTCCTTTTATCTACGTTATGTAAGGAATGCATGCTTTTTGGCATTGGTCAAATGATTACGGTCGCATTAGTTGTGATCGACGCATCAATAATTTGCCTGCCTATTTAGATGGATGTTCGATTTCCAAGTTACGCAGATATTTATACTCCTGTGGTATTTCGGATACTCGGCCGTTCGTATGTTACCTTGGGGCTTCTATAAGTTGGTATTCTTGCTGTAAATTGTTTATTCTAACAAATCAGACGAGTTCAGACAGATGTGGGAACAGTGTAATCCTCCCTTCCCGCATCATGTTTTGGATGGTTGAAAGTCAATACACTATCCTTTGTTTGGATTTCCTCCCTTGCACGACGTTATAGTTATCACACTGCACAGCTGTTACGCCTTGGCCTTTCAGTCCCCAGCCAGATCGTCTTAAGTCTCACGAAGCAGATCTCTTTTAGAAATGACGCATTTAGTATTGTTTAGCCTGTGGTATGGTGTGACTGCCGCTTTACATGACCCAGAGTGGTCCTGTTTGTACTTCTACAAGCGCGATACCAGAAGAACGTTTTTTGCGCGGTAATCTTTCCCAAGAGTGCTCCAAGTCTTTTGCGATTTAGCAACACATATTCTGAGGAGAAGCACTTTCTTGTTCTGAGTGTATCACAGCGTATTTGCCAAATGTTTTGACTGCTGAGGCTGGTTTGATGCTGTAGCCTTCGGTTGGGGCCCTGTTTCAAGCAATGGTCGGTTTTCCGCACGGGGTGAATAAGAAGCCATGATGCATAATGCTATTCCGTGGTACGGCCGATCACCCACCACTGAGCCCAACGAGGGAGCGTGACTTCGCAGTAGACGCTAACAGTGCCGTGCCAGTATAACCTTATACGTACAACCAAGGCGACACTTTGCACAGGGATAACTTTCGCCAGCTGCAAAAGTGTATAAAAGCGGAAAAAACAGATTACATGACAGAGGTAGAACAGGAGATAGAAGGGCAGAGAGCTTAGAGGAATACAGAAAAGACGACTGGCTGATTTACCCCGGGCGACTCAGACGGGGTGTACCGTCTCCAAGAAGGGCAAAATGGGTGTGCTGCACGGCGTGGGGTTCGTAAAGGTCCAGAACCCATATATTTGCATGCCGCCAGCTCCCCCTTCACCCGACACGCTAAGCCATGCACAGCCGAGGCAGGGGTTGGTCCAACCCACATGTTGGTCTGTTCGATTCACTTTGCACCTCCTGACCAGTTCACAGCAGCGAGAAGCCGGCTCCGCCATTCTGCATGATCGCCTGAACCAAACCTGCGTTTTTTCGTCTGCACCTGCGCCTCCGCGGCAACGAGTGCAGGTAAAGTCATGAAACCAGTCCTGCAGCGGTCGGCACCTCCGGTGAACTCAAGTTATAAGATGTGCTATGAAACACTGACCCTAAGCAACAAAACATATGTGGTTTTATCATGCTTGATATAAAGTTGTCGAAAAGAGCTCCCAGAACCAACAAAGCAACCACGTGAGTCATCTCCTTCCTATCAGCCTATCTTTTTTGCTTACAACATACGAATTGTCATTCCGAAGCGGGATAATCTGTGCGACTTGATACATTCTTAAACGTCAAATATCTTGCCACTTATAAAAACATGGGTTAACCCATTCATCGATGATATGAAAAAAAGTTGCAGACATCTGCGCTTCGATCCTAAGATGTGAAAGCGCGATAGCGACACTTCGACTCCTACGGAGCGTTTTCGTACGCATTGCTGCATTTCCGATCTATGCTTCACGAGCACTAAAGGTCATCGAAAAGAGAAAGACTAGCAACGAGGGTTTTTAGTTGCCGTGGGCCAGGAGAGAGAAAGGCTGTCTACGGCTACTGTGGCTAAAAAAAAGTGAGCGTGAAAGATTGCGGGTGCCTGGTGTTGGTCGGTTTGAGCGAGGAGGACGGCAACGTCCGTGTATCACAATGTTTATGATCAGATGCTCAGCCGGGCTCAACAATTTGCTTTTTTTCGAAGAGAGAAAGAAAGAAAGTCAGTGACGATCTTGTCCAGGAAGAAATAGTTGTGGTTTAGGAAAATGGGTGAAGAGATTCAGTGGCAACCTGTGACTACGGCACCAGATGCGGCAGCTCCTTACCTTGCTCTCTCGATCAGCTGGCGCTGATCGGGAGGTAAAACCTGGTCAAAGCTGCCTCCCATGCTAGAAGAAGTGGAATATGGTATGTTTGAGTTGTTTCCGCATAGATTTTCATGTGCCTGTGTTGGTTTTTCGTCCACGGAGTTCGGGATTCTTGGGAATTCAGACCTCGTTGTAGCAAGAGGAAAGATCGTGTTCCTGGGCATATGATGAGTATTGTTTCTTTACGTTTTTCGAGGAAGGCAGTGTGGTAGTCGTGGCCACAAGGAGCTCGCTATGAGTTCGTGTGCGCTCTTGGTCATTGCGTCTTTTTTTTCCAGACCATTGGGTCCGGGTGCCAAGGTTACGTTAAGTTTTTCTATTGTGGATAGAAATATTTCCCCGAAACCCTTAGGTATCTGCCTTCGAAAACAGCATAATGTCCTTTGAGAGTCTGTAATGATGTTACGCTTCTATTTGATACTTCCGCTTTTCGGATTGCCAAGAGGATGGCTCCAACTTCCACTTTTTTGTTCATGTATGTTGGAAGGTCATGCAGTCACAAAGATTTGAGGGCCTATTCATTGTCATCATCATAAAATCCTATTTAGGTCGACTGCAGGACGAAAGCTTTCCCATTGACCTTCTCTGTCCGCATGTCCTGCGCATTCCCGAGTCCATTCCTTGCCTCCAAATGTTATTTCATCCCTCCATCTAATAAATCCCCTTCCCCTTCTTCTAGACCCCTAAGCATGTCCATTCTGTTACCCTGGTTTTCCACCCTTTGTTAGTTCGTCTCACGATCACAAATTGCTAGGTTGACGACTGCTGTATATGCTGTCCTGATGATGGTGTTCCTCTGATTTCCTTCGGTGCGGCTATATTTTTGTGTTACCGGAGGCTCTGCAATATGCTGCTCATGATCAGTGGCTGCATGAGTCCTGCTGTTCCTTTTTCCTTTTTTTTGCTGGGCTCTTGATTCGGCGTTTTGTGTGCGGAAAACTGGTTAACGATTTTCTGTTTTTGGCGATTCTGAGTTTGGCACTACCGGGTGTCTCTAGGGCCACGCCGAGTATCATCTGTCGTTTGCGTGGCGTCATCGGTCGTTTGCCAAACCGAGCTTCCCGGGGAGACGGAACCGTGGGAGTATTGAAAAGTATACTTCGAAAACCATGGATTAAACGCTATATAGTGGGCTTTATTTTATTTTGTGCTTATATTCTATGCCTTTCTCGATTTCTGAGAGACCGCCGTTAATTCGTTGCTTTATGTGTTAGTCAGGTCACCCAAAGTGATGCCACTTAAGTCGGGCGGAAACACGCCGTGGTGGCTCAGTGCAATAAGGCACTGCACTGCTGAGCCAAATAACATGGGGTCGATTCCCGCCCGCGGCGGCCGTTTTCCTGATGAAGCAGAAAACTAAAACTCCAGCGTGCAGAAAACGAAGCAAAATGGTAGCAAAAAAACAAAAACTCCAGTATGTTAGACATAATAAAATGGTCCAAATTCTCTGGAGACTTTCACAAGGGCGTGACCCGTAGCCCGCATGTACCTTCGGGCCATGAATTACCGAAAATTTATATTCTTTGACCTCCTGGAGGAAACAAGCTTTGGTGGCATGGCGCAATTACGTGGCCGGCGGGCTGGCGACCGTGTCTGCCGGGCATGCTGACACGGACGGGCGTAGAACAAACTTCACTGCGCAGGCGCGGCACCTGCTGAAAACGCGTTTCCTTTATTTCGTATCAGACTTTGTATCATCATACTCCTTTCCGAAATCCTGTTACGTTGCGCCACAACAGTTCAGCGGAGTCCTCAAATCTCGCTGCTTCAGTCCTAGCTTCCGGGTGGCAGCGGTGACGTATTGCTGCGGACGCCTGATGAGGACGGCTGATAGCGGACGGCTAGGAGCCACAGGGGGAATCGAAAAGGGAGCCTAATAACACTATCGCGTTAATATTGCCACGTCTCACTGATTTTGACATATTTCGCAAAGACAGGGATAACAACTTGAGCGGGTGGTGTCCTTCCTCAACCACCACCAAGCCACCAAGCGGGACCTACGCTGCGTGCGCAACAACAGTACATCCCCATTAGAAATTGTTTGGCTCTGCTGCCACTCATCCCCTCTGCGCATCTTGACCGGAGTCTGTTAACGCGCTCCTAGCGCTTACAGTTTTTTTGCGCGTGTTTCATGACAACTTGAACTAATTAAAAACGACCCACGTAAACAGTTCTATATTGTTACTTGGCGACTTTTATTGCCCTAGCATAAATTGGTGCGATACTCCTTCTATGTCATCAGACATCCTCCCCCCCCCCCCCCCCTTGGCGAGTTTATCAACACGCGCTTCACTTTTAGATTGATACAACTGGTCACTCAGACTACACGCGCGTTACAGGCCACTCATCTAACATATTAGACCTTGGTCTAACGTCTCCCGTACCTGCATGGCGTAAGTGATTATTTGGGGCGTTTTTATAGTTAGCCAGATCCACCTAACGCGAATTTGAGAAACAAGCGGAAGTTTGTTACCGGACCTAAATGGAACGCCGTCAAAGCTATTATTACATGATATATTTTTACCTGTCACCTAGGGAAAGTTTATGGCCACAAAATTAAAGATTATGCGGTGAATTCGAGCAATTTGGGATGATAAGTTTGGATTGGGCTTATATTGAATGTGGCTCATATTTGGCACGGCAACAAGTGTTGAACCATGCTGACCAAGCCTGTCCCCCCTTTTTGTACAGATGCTGCTGATCGGCAGCGTTTTCAATCCCGCTTTCAATTATCGCCCGCTATCTTCACGCATGCCCGGAAGTAGCAGTCATCTTCACCGACTAGACTACTATCAACCGTTTCAAGACAGCGTGGCGCTTCTGTCGGTTACGTCACCAACTGCACGAGCTATAAAGCCATGCGTCCAGTGCTTTCGCTTCAGTGGGCACGGCAACAAGTGTTTAAAATTTCTGACCCAGCCTGTCCCCCTTTTTGTACAGGTTGGTTGTACTCCTTGCTCTGTATATAAATACAATTTATTCCTTGTAAGCCTCATTCACACATATCACCTTCTCCGGCACAGCACCGTCACGTCAACAAAAGCGACGTTGACGGAACTGAGAAGTGTTCAACTTGATCTAACACCGGACTTTCGTACAATTACAGGGTCGTCTGCCTAGTGATCAGTTTAGTAGCTTGAGCGTTTTTAATCTGGTAAAGTGTTTTGTGCTCAATTTTCGCTAAATTTAGCTAAAATTTGTTTCTGATTAGCTGGTTCGCGGGGCATGGTCCCGTCACGTTGACGTGACGGAAACGTAGAGCTCGGCTCCCGTCACCGTCGCACCGTTTCGGCAACAATGGTAAGGCTCCCATGACGGAAGACGGTTGTGACGGGTGAAAAACGGCTGTGTGTATGAAGGCTTATACTGCCGTTCCCACACGTGTGTAGGCATGGTGTACGACTGTCTTCTCGTCTGTAAGCTATTTCTCTGCGGGGACGTCGAGACAAACCCTGGTCCCGCGATTGAGGAAGTCCTGAAGAGCGTGGTCGAAGGACAGCAGGCTACTCTACTTCCTATTGCGGAGTTGAAAGCGCAGATGGCTGAATGTAATGTAGCGATTAACGTCCTGAGCGTGAAAGTGAATGAGCTGGACAAGTCTCAAGAGAGCAAGAGCTCGCCAAATAGCAGGGATGATTCCATAGGTAACCCGCTAGCTTTATTGCAATCATTAGTCGCAACTAATTCAGACAAGATTACTGGCCTAGAAGACCGTAGTCGCCGCTATAATCTTGTGATATTCGGCTTACCAGAAGCTCAAAAAGAAACGGAAGATGATCTGACAACGCAAGTAATCGACGGTTTGTTCGATAAGAAGTTGGAAGTTACATGCTCCTCTGTAGGTAGAATTCACAGATTACGACGCAATGGACACAACCGCCCGTTTATTTTGTACCTGCAGGATTACAACGAAAAGGTAGAAATACTTAAAAATGTGAAAAAGCTAAAAGGAACTAGAATCTTCATAGAAAATTATTTCTCTCGGCAAACCCTCCGATGGCGAAAACTGGTGCGGGAAAGCGCCAAGTTAGAAAAGGACTACGGGAAAAGAAGTTCATCTGGGGCGGTATTCTCGTAACTGTCCCTTTTGAAAACGTCCCTTTTGACTACCTTTCATCGTGACGTACTTCCGGTTAAGCAGTGGGCGTTGGCAGTAGGTTTGCCGCGCTTGCGTTACGTCACTTCCGTTTGTTTGATTTTAGCCAATCAGGGCTCGCCAAAAGGGACACTTTTGAAAGGGACGCGAAAGGGACAAAACTCGAGAATACCGCCCCTGGTCAATGATAAACTTCACATCGATGATGATGTTTTCGTTTCGGACGACGTTCAAAACGCACGAGTGAAATATACTCCAAACCATCTCCTTCTGGGAATGCATGACAAACCAATAACACTTCGCCGCAGAAATTTTGCCTGCTGAACATCAACGCAAGAACTATTGTGAACAAAACTACTGATGTTGAAAGCATTTTGTTGTGCTATGATTCTGATGTCGTAGTGTCATCAGAAACATGGCTTCATGACGCCATATTAGATTGCGATGTTGTGCCCCCTCTGTACCGAATGTACAGACGCGACAGGTCCTCCCAAAGCGATAAAATATTACTTACATATAGATAAAATATTACTTGCACATTGATACGAGAGATAAAATATTACTTACACAGCAGTAGTCACTAAAGCCCAAACGAATAACAAGACCGCATTTGTCATCTCTCCTGAGAAAAGTGAAAAACTCAACACAGTGGTCACACTAAAATTCTGAGAAAATACATATCTCTGCATTTATATGCTCGAAGGGCAAAAATACAATAGTGAATGAATGTACCACACAACTGTTTCCGGAATTTATTGTGCGCGTTTGGATGGATGACACGCCGCAAAGCAGAACATAATAGCGCTTGTTCTCCCAACGTTTCGGCTATGCCCTTTGCTTTGGGGAAGAAAATGTAATTTATTCTTTCTTGGCGATGGACTGTTTGGTTCGTTTGAAACAAATAACGTTTGCGACGTAAACGTCAAGCATTAGAAAGAAAAGGTAGAGTGCCAGTCCAATCAGTCCCCGAGCAAAACTTTGAGCAAAAATTGAGCAAAACTTCGGCGTTAAACAATTGCTAGCTGCACTTGAAATCTACTGGCCAATTGGTTTTAGGATAGGTACAGCATAAAAACTGGACCTGTGCACAAAATTGTGAGTGAAAAATATCCATCAAACTGTATTTCGTTTGATGTAGAACTGAAATAACTCTATAGTGATGTTTCGCGCAGAGGATATGTTGCAGGCGTGCTTCACATCTAATCCAAACTGAAGCATCCTCAGGTGCAGCCCTCACAGTGTACCCAGGTATTTCATAAGGTAGCAATATAATTTTGTAATTGCTAGCACGTTACACTTACACAGTCAATTGTGCATGATCAAGTTGTTTCAGCCCAACAGCTTGGAACACGCTGATCCTGAGCGCCTTCCCAACTAACCTTTAAGCATGGTTTGTTTTAGGAAAGACTATCCCAAAAGTGGCAACTTAGTGTCATTTATTATTTGGTGTTCTTCAATATAATGGCCTATAATATTTCTATCACTGAAGCACCGACCATTCAAGAATAGTAAAAATGATTTCACTTATCACCCATAAAATCAGTCATCACCTTTATTTATTTATTATTTATTTATTATTTATTTACAGATACTGCCAATCCCATTTGGGATTTTAGCAGGAAGGGCATTTCATAGAAGGTGAACAATAATAAAAAAACAAATCATTTGGGCTTTTAAGTTATAACACATACATACACGAGGGGAATACATGTTGAGAGCTAGTCACTTTTTAGCACAGGGTAATTGTTTGAAAAAGGAATGAACAGTAAAGGAGTAACATAATTTGCATCGTACCTAGTATGACGTAGCATGACAAACAAGTCCCGCAGTATATAGAATAAAACAACAATCAATGTTCGTACTTGTACCCATGACAACCTGACAACAACTACCTTCTTTTATTGATTTAACAAAAGCACAAAATTCGTACAGAACACGAGTAATTCAGAGAATCTGTAATGTAGTCGGGTTATTCGTTGTCGCCTTGTAAATGCTTTTTTACTGCCGCGGTAAAATTATCCAGTGAAGTACAGTGTATTATAGAAGGGCTCAGCCGGTTCCATTCCTTGTTGCCAATGGGAAGAATGAATATTTGTAGTGGGGTTTATTTGACAGCAAGGAACCGAGGGGCTCAAGCGACGGAGACCGAAGGAGCTCGAGGAGCCGAAGAAGCAGGGCAGCCAGAACTGAACTCGATCACGCTGCGTATGCTGCGCGCTTGATGCGTGGGGATTGTCCGTGGGATTGCCCTGCTTCAGCTTGAATTTCGGCCTGAGCTTTAATCCCTTGACCCGGACTCTCTTCTTCGTTACAATCCCCCCCGGGTGACAAGGAGCCATCCTGGCGACTTCATGGCGAGGGCGAGACGATGGGCTCGTGGTAGGGCTTCAAACGGTTGGCGTGGACAGTCTCGCGGCCACGCGACGAAGAGTCAGATCGTCAGATGGTGTGAGCGGCTCGACGACGTAGTTTACTGGTGATGCGCGCTCTATGATGCGATACGGGCCATGATATTTGGCGAGGAACTTCGAAGACAGGCCAGGCGTTGTGAGCGGTATCCATAGCCAAACAAGAGATCCAGGGAAAGAGAGGGCGGAGATGACCCACCAAGGTCATGTTGGTACTTTTGGCGACTTTGTTCACTGGACGTGAAGGCACGAGCTAACTGGCGACATTCTTCAGCGTGTCGCGCTATCTCGGAGACGGGCTTGCCTTCCGAGGCATCGGGGCTGTACGGGAGGATGGTGTCCATGGTGCATGAGGGCTCGCGTCCGTAAAGAAGGAAAAAGGGAGAAAACCCGGTGGTGGTTTGCGTTGCGGTATTATACGCGAAAGTCACGAATGGAAGCACCACGTCCCAGTTAGAGTGGTCGGAAGCTATGTACATGGCAAGCATGTCACCAAGCGTGCGATTGAATCGTTCCGTCAAACCATTTGTCTGCGGGTGGTAGGCAGTACACGTCCGGTGAACGATCTTGCATTCACTGAGGAGAGCTTCCAGGACTTCGGATAGAAATACTCGTCCTCTGTCGCTGAGAAGCTCCTTGGGGGACCATGACGTAGATGAAGTGATGGAAGAAGGAACAGGGCGACGTCGCGTGCCGTAGCGCTGGGAAGCGCGGACGTTTCCGCGTAGCGCGTAAGATGGTCTACGGCGACGATAATCCACCTGTTCCCAGAAGGCGTGAATGGTAAAGGTCCGTAAAGGTAATTCCAACCCGGTCAAAGGGGCGTGAAGGGCACGGTAGAGGTTGCAAGTCTGCTTCAGGCTTTGGAGGGGGTTGCTTGCGTCGTTGGCAGGCCTCACAGCCACGGATGTACTTGCGCACAAAACTATACATTCCCTTCCAGTAATACCGCTGACGAAGCCTAGCGTAAGTTTTCAAGACGCCAGCGTGGGCGGATTGGGGGTCAGCGTGGAAAGCTGCACATATTTCGGCTCGTAGATGGCGTGGTATTACGAGCAGCCATTTCCTTCCGTCGGTCATATAGTTGCGACGGTATAGAAGACCCTCCCGCACAGCGAAATGAGCTGCTTGCCGTCGTAGTGCTCGAGGTTGGGAGGTGGCCGTCGGGGCGGTAAGGTACTTTATAATAGAAGAGACCCAAGGGTCTTGTTGCTGGTGAAGGGTCAGGTCAGTAAGCGTGAGCGCAGAGACGATGGACTCCGGTGAATCGGGGCACGTCGTCGAATCTGGCAGAGGCGAGCGAGAGAGGGCATCGGCGTCAGAGTGTTTGCGCCCTGATCTGTAAACGACGCGAATGTCGTATTCTTGAATACGTAGGGCCCAACGTGCAAGCCGTCCCGTGGGGTCTTTGAGAGACGACAACCAACATAGGGCGTGGTGGTCGGTAACAACGTCGATGCGCGGCCGTATAAGTAAGGCCGGAATTTTGCCAAGGCCCAAACAATGGCCAAGCACTCTTTTTCTGTTACGGAATAATTGGACTCCGCTTTCGTGAGGGTCCGGCTGGCATATGCAACGACGTATTCCGGGTAGCCAGACTTCCGCTGTGCGAGAACAGCACCGAGGCCGACACCACTGGCGTCCGTGTGCACTTCGGTTGGGGCGCTGGGGTCGTAGTGGCGCAAAATGGGTGGTGATGTCAGCAAGCGCCGTAAAGTAAAAAGCCTAAAAAGCCTCGTCAGTCTGGCGACCACGAAGTTATTCCATTGTCGCTGCCGAGTAGTCTTGTTAGGGGCGCTATGATGGAAGCGAAATTTCGACAAACCGGCGGAAATAGGAGCAGAGGCCAATGAAGCTGCGGAGGGCCTTGAGTGACGTCGGCTTGGGAAACTCCGCGACTGCCTGCAGCTTGTTCGGGTCAGGTAGAACACCCTCCTTGGACACCACATGGCCTAAGATTGTCAATTTTCGGGCCCCGAAACGACACTTTTTCAAGTTTAGCTGTAGTCCAGCGGCCGTCAGGCAGGTCAGAATTTGTTTGAGCCGGATGAGGTGTGTCTCGAAATCTGGAGAAAACACGACAACATCGTCTAAATAACAGAGACGTGTTCCACTTGAGACCTCTTAAGATGTTGTCCATCATCCGTTCAAACGTTGCGGGGCGCGTTGCAAAGGCCAAATGGCATTACATTAAACTCATATAAGCCATCGGGAGTAACAAAGGCTGTTTTCGGTCGGTCAGATTCGGCCATCGGAACCTGCCAATAGCCGGATCGCAAATCTAATGAAGAGAAAAATTCCGCACCGTGCAAGCAGTCAAGGGCATCGTCAATTCGGGGCAAAGGGTAGACATCTTTGCGGGTCACCTTGTTAAGCCTCCGATAGTCAACGCAAAAACGTATGGAGCCGTCTTTTTTAGTGACGAGCACTACCGGCGATGACCACGGGCTTTGCGACGGTCGGATGACACCTCGCCGAAGCATGTCTTCCACTTGCTCACCAATGACGCGGCGTTTAGATGGTGATACTCGATACGGACGCTGGCGCAAAGGTGGCTGGGCGCCAGTGTCGATGTGATGGGCGATAGTTGACGTACGGCCCAAGGCAGTTTGGTTCGAGTCAAAGGACGAATGGAAGGCGCTTAGCAGTGCGAGCAATTGTGTGCGCTGCGTTAAGGTCAAGCTGCTGTCTAATGAAGAGGCGAAAGCGTCGGCCGGTAGCGGATGGACATGGCAGGACGGAGTAGTGAGAGCGTTGATGTCCAGGGCAGATGTACTGAATTCGGCATCGTCGAAGTAGAGAATGGAGGCTATGGGTTCAATATTGCCGAGGGATTCGCCGCACAGCAAACTCAAAGGGCAGGGGGTGGGATTCGTAATCCACATTGACGTGCCGCCAGACTGGAGCTCCAAAACGGCGAAAGGAAGGGGTAGGTTTTTCCGGCGGAGGAATACTTCGGAAGGAGTAAACAGAACCGTGTCATCGGAGATAGAGTAGCAAGACAGAGGTACAAGAATAGAGCTGTACGGCGGGATATGAGCGTCTTCGGAGATGATGATTTTAGTCGCTGGAAGAGGACGAACCGGAAACATCGCACAAAGTCTCATCATATTGAGCAGACAACTCGACCTCGGCACGGGCACAATCGACGATCGCGTGATGGCGAGACAGGAAATCCCAGCCTAGGATAATGTCGTGGGAACACGAGGCCAGGACGACGAGCTCAATGGGGTAAATGGCGTCCTGAATAATTACACGCGCTGTACACGTCGCATAAGGTTCGTTAGTCTCCCTCTTGGACATCTTCGGGGCGGCGACGCATGGGCGACAGTGAGCGGCGGCGTGGTGACTGTGAACGGCGGCTAGCGTCAACGGCACGAGTGGGCGGAAACTGATCAGGAGTTGGACCAGGATGTGCGCCACGACGAAGCGGCGGCGGCTCATACATCGACATGGGATGGGGTGAGTAGGCAGGTGCACGAAGTGCGTCGGGACGAGATAGTGGCATACGGCGGCAATAACGTGCAACATGGCCCGGTATGCGGCAGGCGAAGCAGATAGGCCGGTTGTCAGGTGTTCGCCAAGGAGTGGTGACTGGCGGCGTCATCTGAGAAGGGGGCGGAGAAAACGTTTGCCCCAGACGACGAATTGCGGGGAACTGGCGTGGAGCTCGGGCCGCTAATTGAGCGTAAGTGAGCGGTGCGGCGTCTTCAGCAGAAAGTTCAGCTGTCGGAAGCGCTTCGGCGATTTGCTCCTTAATAACAGTTTGAAGAGCAGGAGCTAGAGATGATGACGTCTCCTGAACGTGGGGCACGCAAGATATTTGGCGCGCCACCTCTTCTCGCACAAAAGCTTGTATTTTTGCCCAAAGGGACGGGCTTTCCGAAGGGAGAGCGAGGCCCGACATGGTATTCACTGGTCCCAAGGATTGACGGGCCACGACCCGGCGCCTGCGCAGCTCGTCATAGCTCTGGCATAGACTTATGACTTGAGTCACCGTGGTCGGATCTTTCGCAATGAGCATCTGAAAAGCACCGTCGTCGATGCCTTTCAAGATGTGCCGGATCTTCTCGGTGTCAGTCATTGCGGGGTCGACCCGCCTACACAAGTCCACGACGTCTTCGATGTAGCTGGTGAAATTTTCTCCCAGCTGCTGGGCTCGTCCACGAAGGCGCTGTTCGGCGAGAATTTTACGCACGGCAGGGCGATCAAACGCTTCTAAAAAGCGCGTTTTGAAGTCCGTCCAGGATATGAATTGTCGGTCTTGTTGTTGTTGTACCACAGCTCTGCGACCTTCTCGAGGGAAAAACTCACGTTGTTGAGTTTCATCGGGTCGTCCCATCTGTTGTAGTTGCTGACGCGCTCGTATGACGAAAGCCAATCGTCAGCGTCATAGTCGCCAGTGCCGGTGAACTTGGCAGGATCCCGTTCCCGGAGCGCGCCAGAGCAGATCACAGGCGAGGGCGTCGGCTGCGGTTGAGTGGCGTTGTCGTTACCCGGGCATGGTTGGGGTTGGAAGCCGCCGATTTCGAAGTTCCAGGGTGATGGGAGCTGAGCTCGAACCCGCACACTCCACCAAAATGTAGTGGGGTTTATTTAGACAGCCAAGGAACCGAGGGGCTCAAGCGACGGAGACCGAAGGAGCTCGAGGAGCCGAAGAAGCAGGGGCAGCCAGAACTGAACTCGATCACGCTGCGTATGCTGCGCACTTGATGCGTGGGGATTGTCCGTGGGGATTGCCCTGCTTCAGCTTGAATTTTGGCCTGAGCTTTAATCCCTTGACCCGGACCTCTCTTCTTCGTTACAATTTAAATGAATCTGTGTGAAATGAGCACTCGTCAAGCATTTCAGAATGTGTGTGACGTGTCAGTCTTGTTTGTGCAATAGAAATGTATTTGGATTTATTAATCTTTATCTCTCCATGTATCAGTTGGTACATGAACCGTAGTCGTGCTAGTTTGGCTCTGTTTTGAAGAGTTAGGATTCCAGCTTTTTTAATAAGTGCAGTGGGTGAGTCAGATAATCGATACTTATTGTATATAAACCTAATTGCTTTCCTCTGAATTCCTTCTAACTTGTTAATTTTAGTAACAGAAAATGGGAACCAAACAATATTGGCATACTGACGAAACACAGGTCTGACGAAAGTTTTGTACGCAATTAGTTTTGTTTCTGCAGGAGCTAACCGAAGACGTCGTCTAAGGAACATCAAGCGCCGTAACGCAGCTGAGGTTACTATGGATATGTGGGAGTCCCACCTGAGATCCTGGGTTATTGTTAGGCCGAGGTATTTATGTTCGTAAACTCGTGGCAGGGGAATGTTATTAATGGTGTAGGGGAAATTAGGCCTGTTTTTTTTCTAGTTATTGTCAGAAGAGCGGATTTTTCGGCGTTAATTGTCATTTGCGAATCAGCGCACCATTTTGACACGCTTTCTAGGGCATTGTTTAGCGCTATATGATCTTCGTGGGAGGTAATTTCATTGTACAGTATGCAATCGTAGGCGAAAAGCTTTACGGTAACAGGAATATTCAGGGGTAAGTCATTAATAAATATAAGAAACAGGAAAGGTGCTAGGACGCTGCCTTGAGCTACTCCGGAAGTTACTGTTGCTATAGAGGAAGTTTCATTATTTATCTCGACGTACTGTGTCCTATCAGATAGGTAATTTTTAATCCAGCGAACAACAGAGCAATTTCCTATAGCTGACTGAAGTTTCTTAATTAATTTTTCGTGTGAGACACGATAGAAAGCTTTTGAAAAGTCTAGTAGGATGAGGTGTACTTGTTTTTGGTTATCATGCTCGAAGACAAGTCGTGTATCAGTTCAGCTAGCTGAGTTACTGTCGATAGCCCTCTACGAAACCCATGTTGGGAAGGTGACAAAAAGCGTTTTTGCTCGAGGTAAGTGGCAAATGTTTAAGAATTATGTGTTCCAAAATTTTGCATACTGTGCATGTTAAAGAAATTGGTCTGTAGTTTGATTCATCATTTGTGTTATCGCATTTAGGTATAGGGATTATTTTTGCCTTCTTCCATTCTTTGGAACAGTAACTGTCAGGAGGGATTTGTTGAAGATGACATATAAATACTTTGCTATCCATTCGGCATACCTTCTTAGGAATTGGTTTGGAATCTTGTCAGGGCCAGGGCTTTTTTTTATATCGACTTAGCAAAAGGTTGAGTACGCCTGCTTCCATTACAGAGACTGGTTCGAGGTGATTTTCGTCACATGAGTCAATATGCGGTAGTTTGCCATCATCGATAGCGAAAACAGATGTAAAGTACGCGTTTAAGGACTCTGCTGTTGTGCGGTTTGTTCCCGTGGTCGGTTTGTCAGTACGTTTTTTGGGGTTAAGATAATCCCAGAATTTCTTTGGCGCGTTTTGAATAAAGCTCGGTAGAACGTTTTTAAAATAGTGACATTTCGCCATCTTAATTTTAGATTTCATTTCAACTATGGCAGTGCAAAGTGAATTCCTAGAAGGATTAGGTTTATGCTTCAGCGATTCCTAAGTCTTTTAACCCCTGCGTTTGCATGAATAACGTCTCGCGTTATCCATGGGTTATGCTTATTAGTTCTTTTTGTTTTTACTGGTACGTAATTGTGAAGGCAGTGTAGTACAATGTTTTTAAATAATTGCCACACTGTATCTATATCGGCGGAGGGATGATCTGAAGCATTTACGAATGACTCTAACTGAAAGAAAGATAATCAATTATAGTTGTATCGTCAGCGTTTTCATAGTCCGCAAATGTGGTCCGTGATACTGAATCAGTTTTACTTCTTTGAATGTGGGACGTACATAGAACTAGTTTGTGGTCTGATATACCGGTCGTTATTTCAATTTTAGAGTCATGTGTTGGGAAATGGTTGCTTGTAAAACTCAGGTCAAGTATGTTTGATTTCGTTCCTTGAACACGAGTTGACTCTTTCACGATCTGGCTGAGGTTAAAGGACAACATTAAATCAACATTACATCCTATAAGCGCGCATTACATCCTATAAGTTACAACATTACATCCTATAAGAGCGCCGCCGGAATAGGTCTGGATGGACGGCTTCCGATAACGCAGACAGAAAACCTGGGTGCGATTCTAATGCTTGCTTTTAGGGGCGAAGCTCCTTAAGGCGTGGGTCTGTCCATCCTCGACGTATGTATGTAGCCACCTCTAGTTTAGTTCTTGGATTGTTTACTAGATGGCGTGGCTACCTCTAGTTTAGTTCTTGGATTGTTTACTAGATGGCGGTACTTGTATATGATGAAAAGATGCGCTTGGATTGTTTACTAGATGGCGGTACTTGTATATGATGAAAAGATGCGCTTGGATTGTTTACTAGATGGCGTGGCTACCTCTAGTTTAGTTCTTGGATTGTTTACTAGATGGCGGGGAGCGTTGTAATAAAATCCGTTCGCTGTTGGCGCGCGCTCGAAGTCGGCCGATGGATAAGGCTGCAGATGTGCGAGACCGCGAGGCAGAAGCGCTCCGTGAAGCTGCGCGACGCCGCCGCCAAGATCCTGCCGTACGAGAGCGGGAGGCCGAAGCGTGTCGTCTGGCTGCGCGACGACGCTGCCAAGATCCCAGCGTTCGAGAACGAGAGGCCCAAGCGTCACGGCAACGGCGCGAGGACCCTGCCGTACGCGAAGCGGCACGGCTGCGGCGCGAAGAGGATCTCCAAAACGTCAGAGAACGGGAAGCGGCGAGAAAGCGCGCGTATCGGCAGGCAGACCCCGATGCAGTGAGAGCTCGTGAGGCGTCTGCAAAACGCATCAGGCGAGCTCAGCCCCAAGGTGCCGACGCGCGGTTTAAGCAAGACTTTCTAGACGTTACGTTCAGACACAGATGTAGTGGGCAAACTTTCACTGAAGAGTCACGGTTTTACCGATGATTTCCCCTCAGGAGCTTCGCCCACTCATCATCATTCACCCCGTGGATATGCTGTGAATTTTTTGAAGGACTCCGGAACCACACTTTTAAGTTCCGTGTTTCGGACAATTTTTCACCAAAAACAAGCTGTAGTTCTGGTTTTCAAGCGACAGGCGCCGTTAGGTTTAACGCGCCTTGCCACGACCACGCCAACACCCGCGCCACCGGCGCGAGGCGCAGCTTTGAGAAGGTTGGAATGATTAAGAACGCATATGAAACGTATACCCAAGTTCTCAAGCTCTTGGTACAACTTCCCTTGTTTAAACGATATGGACGGCTGCTTGTTGTCATCCGCGGGATGTCAAATGGCAGCTGCAGCCATAAGATCTAACTGAGATTGTCGGGAACATCGGCGCCAACGTCCGATGAAGAAAGCCGGTAGCTGGGCACGGGGTCTTCGCGCTGATAGGTCAGAGTAGTGTGAGCCGCCTGGGGAACGGTGACGCGGTGCGCAGGCCTTTGGCGTGCACGAATTTTCCCCATTCTTTAATAATGATCTCCGAAGTTGTGCAGCCTTTCCACACGAGCAAGTCTTCGAGGGCGTGGCCTTCTTTGTCAAACACGATAATCTGGGCATCAGCCAATCATTGTCACCCGTTAAGCCTTTAAACGCCGGACTATGAAGCAACATTTAAGAAAAACTGAAATTGGTGTTGATAATTTGCATTTGGCTTATAAATTACCTGTGTCAAAAAATACAGCCACATTCACAATGACTAACCACGTTTCCGGGAATGTTCCATTTTTGGAACATTGGCGTTTTCAATACACAAAGCGCAAAAGTTCTCTGGCACAAATATTATTGGTTCCAAAGTGAAGACAAGTTTTTATCTTTTTGAAATGACTCCGAAGAGTATAAAGAGTGAACACAATTATTTAGAAAAATAATCGTCGCTGTATAGGTCAGTCAGCATTTCACACGCCCTGGCAAGATGGGAAGCACTTGCTGTGCAGCCGCTTTTGGCACTCCTGGCACTGGTTAGTTTTTTTTTTTTTTTTTACACTGCGCACACCTCCCCTGCGTTGCTCGTACGAGGTACCTGGTACCTCTGCCCCTTTTGGAGTGCGTACATTGCGGTCATGTCAGCCAGTAAACCGAGGTATTCCGGAAAAATTATTTTGCTGAACTCAAATGGGCTCATGTTCGCAAGCTCAGAAAATGTCTCTAGCAACAGCTGAGGGTTCTGGCGGCCAGTGGTTTATCGAAGGTGACATGGTCTGCTCCAAGCGACGGCTGTGGGGTTATTGTTTTCCCGGTCATGGCTGAAGATTTGCGGCATTTTTCTACAGTCAGTTTCCTTCGCGCTGGCTTTCTTTGTCGTGGCTCAGGTGGCTCAGGACTCAAACATTCAGTAGGCGACACCTCATCGCTGCACTGCATAACTCCTGCACACCCGCAGATATGCTCGGGAACAACTTAAGAAAACTTGTTTTCCTGCACGTGCTCCTCGTCAGTAATGTTGCCATCTTCATCAGGCGGCAATTGGCATATAGATGCACCTTCGCGCTCCTCATCAGAAAGGCTGAACAAAATGTTAATTGCAGCCTCCAAAGTCAGGAAGCGTTGTGCCATAACCTATAAACGAAAATTTTGTTGTACAGAACTGTGGTAGCACAAAAAACGCTAGTTATAAAGTCGCTCCCCGCGCCCACTTTCACGACGAACTGAGGGATGGCTATCCGCTGCAGTTGAATGGCGCTCCTTCAACGTGCCAGAGAATCTCAAATAATGCCATGGAAGGCGGGAAAGGTAGCATTCAAGCTTCTGCAGTGTTAACTGGAGGTCACCACCAACACGTGAAACGAGAGAAAAAACGTGACGGAAGATGGGGGTGGTCTCCTATATTTCTGGCTCTATGAAACGCCAATGTCCACAAAAAGGAACATTCGCTTATAACTCCCAAAACAGAAAGCTAGAGTGTCTTTATAATTTCTTGATATATACTCGGCAGTGTATAATACTTCTAACTGTCTTGCCTACTATATTTTCTGAGTCCTACTTTGCACATTGCTACATTACATTTCCCAGCAAAATGTCCCAACAATCATGTGGTGGTGAAGAAACAAAAAATATGCCTTTTTGTAATTCAAAGCCTCGAAAGGCTATTCACAAAAATTAAAATTGTGATGGTGTCCACAAACATCAGTGAGTACGCAAAAACAAAAATATGAAAATTCGGTATATTGCGAAGGCAAAAAATCGGGTTTTTTGTGTTCCAATTTTCGAACATTGTCAAGTAAAAGGTTAATCAACTTTTAGTGGATACATTAGCTTTCGCAAAAAGCCCGGAGTCCAGAGCCTGTCGGGTACGCCATCTAACTTCATGTGTTTATTCACAGACACCCAAATGTAAAGAGAAAGGATGTAAAGAGAAAGAACATAGCGCATGTAGTTGGCCTAATTCGGAGGTGGCTTCTTGGCTAATCTTCGCGTGGGTGCGCGTCCTTGTGGGGCGTGTACCCACGCATCTGACGTGGCTCCTAACCAGCAGCTACTTTTTCCAACATCTAAACATGCCATTTATGCGGACGACATAACAATATGGACCAAGGAAGGATCCCCGGCTGAAGTAGACCAGGCGCTACAAGAAGCTGCTGATGCAACCGCAAGATACGCGACCCGGGGCGGCCTCTCTTGCTCACCCAAGAAATCCGAATTCTTAGTGGTCACGAAGCACACGGCGCATCAGAAACAAGAACTGCACATCACCATAGAAGGCTGACCAATTCCCCAACGCTCTCACATCAGGGTTCTCGGTCTCACAATTCAGAGTACTGCCAAAGCAACTATGACCATACGGAAGTTGCTAGAGCAAGGGACACAAGTGATACATATGCTACGCCGCATAGCCAGTCGGCACAGGGGAATGCGAGAGGCCCACCTTGTGCGCCTCAGCGCAGCGCTCAT
>JABSTR010002997.1:0-48076 GCA_013339765.2 Haemaphysalis longicornis | reverse complement strand
TATGAAGCCTCCTCCTATAGTTCAATTTACCAAATGTACTATAAATAAGAACAGGGGTATATATGATGACCGCCTGAGAGAGAGAGAGATACTATTATAGAGAAGCAGAGAGGTTTGCCAGCATGAATTCGCTGACATGCTACTCTGCGGGGAAGGGAGAAGGAAACCAAGGAAGTAGGTGGAAGAAGAAGAGTAGGAGACAAAAGATAAGAATAAAAAAAAAGAATAAAAATTAAAAATGAATAGAGGCCTGTTTAAGGGCACTGAGTAAAAAACTTGACTGTACACGCTAGGGAGATGGCTACAGTGTTGTAGCGATGCCAATGTCCTCGAGGTAGCCAAAAATTGCAGACAGGGCTTTGCGCTGGGAGGATAGTGAGCGGAAGGGTCCAAGCATCAAGCTTAGTGTTACTGGTCCAGGTTGGAGACATTCAATTCTTTGCTGTAAACGGGCCCTCGATTCAGAATAAGCAGAGCACTCTAGTAGAATATGTTCGGTGGTTTCGGGTGAGCCACAGTTGTCACAGTATGGGTTGGAAGTCTGGCCTATACGATGAAGGAACGAATTTGTAAACGCTGCATTAAGGCGCAGTCGATGGTACAGTGTCTCCAGTCGGCGAGGTAGTCGTTCCGGCAGCCTCATTCTCATGTACGGGTCTATGCAATATAGAAAGGCCTGATGAAACTTGGAAGGGACCACAAGCGGTTTCTTAGTCATGGCTCAGGCATCATTTTTCGTGAAAAAAAATCCTTCTTGTCGTTCTCAATTCTAGGCCCCTGTTGGCAGCCTCACCCGCTTTCTGGTTACCCAGTATGCCACAGCGGCCTGGGAGCCACTGTAGTGTCACTCTATGTCCAGAGACGAATGCGAGATGGTGGAGATACTTTACTTCTCGGTGGACATGTTCATGAATGCTGAAGCAGCTAGCGCGTTGCAGGGTCTGAAGAGCTGCCTTCAAATCGCAAAAAAATGGGTCCACTGTGTCGACGGCTGGCGAAGAATGTATCGGATGGCTTCTTTTATTCCATGAAGCTCAGCCGACGTGGACGAAGTCGGTCGCTCAAGGCAGTTTGATAGGGCTTTCCCAGCTGATGGAATAAAAATTCCTGATGAACTGCACTCAGATGTTGCCGACCCATCAGTGAAAGTGAGTCGTTGCACTATAAAATTTGTTATTGTGTGCGAGTGTCATCTTACGTAGGCTGCTTTGAGGCATTTGCTTTTTTTTAATCAATTTCAGGTATAAATGTTTTTATCCGAAGGGGCGACAGAGTCCAGGGCGGGAGTCCCAGGGGCATTGTCTGCGGTGTTTGAGTTGGAATTGGAGCTTTCATAGCCCTGATTGCTTGCCCAAAGCTGGAATTGCTTTGATCTGCGATATGAGCCAACGAATGCGTTCTTGTATGTCACCTGTGCCTCAAATGATTTCGTAGTGTTTTTTGAAGTCGTAACTCGTCCAAGGGCAGGCAGCCGGATTCAGCAATTGTCCCAGAACGCGACGATCCTTTAGGAAGGCCGAGACACTTCCCGAGACAGTTATTCCTCGCCGCTTCAAGCTGTCTTTTGCTTGTAGGGGACAGCTGCTGCAGGACAGGGAGGCTGTAGCGCGACACCCCGTCAACATACGCCTTGAAGAGAAGCACCATGGAACAACAATCGCTGCCCCAGCGTGTGCCAGCAAGATATCCAATATTTTGGGATGCCGTGGAAATTCGCATACGTAGTCTCTTTACTTCCGGGGCCCAGGAGAGGTTTCTGTCGATTGTAACAGCAATATACCTCTGGGTACGGACGTATTTCAAGGGCCGGCCACCGAAAATTAAAGGATATCTATCCATGCTCTAACGGGTAAAGGCCATAGCGCTGCTTTTTTCTGGGGAGAGATGAAATCCGTTAAGCTGTAGGTGTTCTGATATTTTTGCAAGTGACGTCTGGACCTTCTGTTGCGTAACTATGCGTGATCTAGAAGCACTCCAAATGCAGATATTGTCCGCGTACAGAGTGATCTTCACCCTACGGGGGAGAACACGCTTCAGGGGAATGAGCACGATATTGAATACTAAAGGACATAATACAGCTCCTTGAGGTACCCCTCTTCTTACTTCATAACACGGTGTAGGCCCTTCTTCTGTGCAGATGAAAAGTTTTCGTCCTTCAAGATAGCTTGAAATCCATGCATATAATCTTCCGCCTAAGCCAAGTGAAATAAGGGATGCTAGAATTGCATCGTGATATACGGAGCCGAAGGCTGAATCAACATCTGAAAACACCGCAATTGTTATGTGTCCGGAATTTAGTTCTTCTTCCAAAGACAATAAGAGGGTAATGATGCTGTCAATAGCCGATCGGTTCTGTCGAAATCTATTCATTTGAGGTGGGTACAGTTTTTTAGTTTCTATGTACCAATAATTACGGCTATCGGTCGGAACGAGTCTTAACGTGTTTGGGATTTTCCAGGCTTTAAGATAGAAATAACGCTCGCTAATTTCAATCAGACGGGACGGTACTACGCAGCCACGTTGCGTTTTAATACTCCAGAAGGCGCAGGTGGGAGTGTTGGGAGAGATGCGAGATTGCTTCATAAGTGATTTCGTCGTAACCACGAGAAGACTGTTTCTTGACGTCGGAAATCGCTGCATTCAGTTCCTGTATAGAGAATGACAGGTCCAAGGCAGGTAAGGCAGCTGCCGGTGGCGCAGAAGGGCTCGAGTGTGCGCGATAACATACTTGTGTTTTACATGGAGGGCTGGGCAAGGGCTTCTTCGGTTGCGCTATTCCTTACTTGAAGAGGCTATTATGTGGTTGAAGTACTGTAACCAAACGTTGGATCGCAACACCAATGCAGGGCTACTTTAGTAATTAATAATACAAGTTAATACAGAAGATACGAGATTACGATATATCGTCGCCTGCTTCGGCTGACGAAAGCACGCACCCAGATGGCGCACGCTAATGTTAGCTAAATGAAGACTATTCAACGTACCTAAATCTATCCGAAGGATGTGCAGTGATACGCCAAGGGAATTAACGACTCGTCTGCGTGAACGTCACGCGGAACCTTTCGCTTGAGGTACTTTAGAGAAAGTTCGCCAAGGGGAGAAATATCTGACAAAGAAATTGAGCACGTGCTTCTCGGGCCTGTATTGAGAGTGCATAGTAAAACACACAAGAAGTGCGTCCTCGGAGTTTCCTTCTGGAGGCCCAAAAAGTGTGCGCGGTGTATATTCTTCGGCCGTGCGTGCGTGTCCATTGATTACATAAATGTCGGAAAGTAGACTAAGTCGCAAAGTTTTGACTTCAGGTATAGGAATGCATCTAATGACGGGTGTGCTGCGTGACTATATTTAAAGCGAAGCTTTCTAAGCCTTCAGAGCATGGCAAAACTCACTGCACTAATGCCAACTTTACATTCAACTCCGATTACGGGAGGCGTATTTAAATACGCCTCCCGTAATCGGAGATGAATGTGGGTCCGTAGAGTTATGATGGCGACGTCTATGTGACTGCGCCATTGCGACACGTTCGAAGAAGTTTGGGTTTTAAAGCAAAGGTACTACGCCTTACGTATTGCATCGCGCAGGAAAGCCAGCTTTCTCTGACGATGACAGTGATCGTGGGTGAAGTAAGAGATGGTTAAAACGCGAAAGTTTCTCGGTCAAAAGCCAATGCTGTTTAGTTACAAGTTGAAAGGGCAAAATCCACATCATTGCCCACAAAGAACACTGCGGGAAAACCAACGTGCACAATGGGTAGCCACAAAGCCACAACAAGTGCAGGTGCACACTCGACACTTTATCCCTTGTCCTTTCCCACGAGCGGGTAGGTGCCGAAAACTTCAAGCATATCATCATCATCGAAGTCCAAACCCGGAAGAAAACGAAGAAATCCCTCACAAGATTAGACTTTGATTCGACTCGGTGCCCTATTCTCGAACCCGTGAATTCACTATGAACTGTGAATATGCTGGAAGCCTTGTCTCATTGGCTTTTCGTTTTGGTCACGTGTTTGTGGTTGACAAAGGGACTGGGTGTGCTTTCATCCTTTTGACATTTCATGCCATTTACTAGCCGCCGTTAGAAAGTTTGGCGTATTTCTCTCCACTGAAAGTGCATAATTACTGGCGGACAATGAAGGACTAGACCAAATGCAGCAGACATTGCAACGTAGGCCAGTCTTTGCTGAATTATTCAACAACAATATGGCTTGTAGGTCCCGCCATCTATGCGATAGGCTAAGACAGGACGTGATATAAATAGTAAGCGGGAACGTTTGAGTTACATATTGGCAACTTAAGGCTGCGTAAAGTGATGTCAAACTGATTAACAGCTTGCAAATGGTGGCTCCCGTCACCGTCAAATAGGGAAAAATTTCACCTACCATCGGCGCCACGAAATTCCGTGAATCTGCAGCAGGTGCAGATTCCCACGATGCGAGGTTTAAACGGTTTTCTAGAGAAACAAACGGTTCGCCGTTTCAAAGTCAGCAATAACGGAGCATACATATCACGCCCCGCATTTTGTTTTTGTTTGGCAATAAAATAGCAATTATTTGTTTGGTGTAATAGCAACATAAGAGGGCGATAGAAGTCTCTTTATTACGAAGAATTCAACGCATGCATTTGCCCACAGTACCACTATTAATCCGGTTGCTCACATGTTCGATCTTAAGAGAAAAATAGCAAGGAAAACTAACTGTTTCATTCTTTACTGTTCATTGAGTTCGAGCTTGAAAAGTGAATGAATCAGTGGCATCAGTACGCTCTGCCGTTATCCGACGTAGCATTCTACTGTTCTTACCGCGTCATACAACGATGTTCACGGCCGTCTTGTTCTGTGGCTACACCGCCAACTTGTAACATTGCAGGAGACGATAGCGTGGCGGTGGTGGCGGCCGACAAGGTGACAACTGAACAAAACTTGCCTTGAAGCACTGAGCTCAAATATGTTACTAAAAGCAATTGAAAGAAATTAATAGATATGGTAAAAAGCATTGTTAAATTTCGCATAACAAACGCATTTCGCTCGCTTCTGTAGCTTATGGATCAACGTTCCTTGATCGCTTAGTGGTGTTGACGCCATTTAAACTTTAAAAATGTGTTTTTCTTGCCAGCCCCAGCTTCCGTCCTAATTCTTATAATATATTCCGAGTGGTTTATGAGTCTTTTATGAGCAATATTTCATAGCTTGGTTGTGATCTTTTAAAGCTAAGAGTCAATTACATATCACATCATCATAGCTATGCGTGCACAAGTCACTAATTGCCTACCCTTTGTGCACGCAAAAAGCATGGTGAAGTCACGGAGAATTTATGAAGTCAAGAATAGGGTTCTTGTTTTGCGGCAGAAAGATGTTTCGCGTTTCAACCATGTTTGTCGTTATACGCGGGGGCTTCAATTTTTTTTATTGTCTGAACTTGAAACTTTCGCTCACTTTGTATTTCTTATGTTATAATAATGTGTTTTTGTAACACTCCGCACCTTTTCGTGTTGATGACTACGTAAACTAGTGTCAAAGCTACTGGAAGTAGAGGTTTCGATGTGCTGAAATAGGCTACATAGGCGGAAGAATACTGCGATATGAATCGGATAGAAACAAAGCGGAATTCTTTATGAGGTAGACTATTTGTCCTCAGCACATCTTCCTGTCTTTGAGAGTTAGTTTTAGACTACTAAACTACTATCGCCGCTTAAGTACGTTCTTTCGACACTGGCAATTAGTTCTTGCTGATTCCGGCAGCCCAACAACTCAAAAACACTTTTACGCGGCAAGTAATACTTTCCAGAAAATTTAGGAAGCCGTAAAAACTAATCTCATTGTATTAGGAAGTTCTTATCTCTATCTTTGGCTAAATGTACTTTTATACATTTCGGGAACCCAGAATTTCTTGATCACGCACGCTAAAAGATATATGTTATAGAAATATTCAATAAAAACGAGGGTGAGGTAGCGCTTGTAATTTTTTTGTTCTCTGCCAACTGCATCGAACACAGTTAAATTGATAGTATCCGTTTCGCTTGTTTGAGAGGATTTAGTTTATTTTGGGGACACCAGTTGTCCCGCCCATAAGCATGACGATGGGTTAGAATGAAAGCGAGCGCGTGGGCTGGTGAATAATGGTAGGAATAAAGAACACCAAAACCGACAAAGAGGACTGCGCCCATACGGGAATTCCCGTTTTAGAGAACGGGGAACCCAAATTTTTCGCCTCAGTGACAAATATTTTTACTTGTGGAATTGTTGCATTCTTTCCCACATAACACGTGAGATGAGCAGTTGTTTCTTCAGTATAAAATAATTTATTCTTATGCGTGTCTTTTACAAATTAGCCGCCTCAGCCCCGCAGCAAAAGCCTCAGGAAGCACCAAAAAGCGGAACTGAACAAGTGTCTCTGCCTAACCTTGGCGGACGGCGAAGAGATGGAAGCGCCACAGAAGCCCCCGTTGGAGGCCTTGAAGGAGGTCATGCCAATGCTACTGCTGGAGCGGGTCGAGTAGGAGCAGCAGCAGGCTCTGGTGGTGGCGCCAACGCCGCAGGTTCCGGACGGAATTCGAATGCGGCTGCTGCCCGTAGGCAGACTAGTAGTCCCTCTGGAAGCAGCGCCATCGGCAGCGGCAGCAGCCCGGCTCCGGACAGCAGAAGTACAGGTAAAAGAAAAAACGCATGTCGTGGCATTTCATAAATTGCTGACAACACAATTGGTCTTTAAATTAAAACACTTTTAACGTAATGTTTTCCCAGCTGTGAATTTAGATGTCACTTACGACGCTGGATCGAGAAAGTCTTAGGTGCAGCATGCGGCCCCAAGTCTGGTATTGTGTGAGCAGCGGACGGCCACGAATTCTAGGCACCTTAGAAAAAAAAATAATTGTAGCAGAAACGGCATTGGTTCGAAGGACCGAGAAGTTGGGCTCCATGGTGCGAGAAACTCGGCGTTGTGATTGGCGCATGCCCTAAAATTTGTTGCGAATCCAAATAAAAGCATTCTAAGCTACTCTTTCCTGTGAAGGTTGGTGACAAAGCTGTGAATGATCTTGTAAGGAAAGTTGCCGTAGGTGGTTAATCTTGGGTTCATGCTGCAGTGGCAAGTAATGTTTATTGTTTGTTAATAACTAAATGAGACTTGCACATTTAATTTGCCACTTCTAGTTTTAGCATGGTTCAGAAGTGCACGTCCCATGCAGTAAAGAAAACACAACCAGTGATATAATTGAAGGGATTCGCCACAAGGAATTCCTGTTTAGATGACGGAAAATAGGCAGTAAATATTGGCGCAATTCCTCAGAGGGGGCTGTCGACAAGACAGCTCGTAAAACCAACTGCGCAAGCAATCTCAAAAGTGAGGTTTTTCGCTGGTTGTCGTGCATAAGAGAACACGTAAAAGCCTTTGTAGTTATCGTCTTAACCCCCTTAAGTTTAACGACCATGCCCACGTGACACACAAAACGTGTGACCGTTTTGCAAACTGAAAGAAGTCTTATCTCACTTGAAACGACACAATGTTCTCCATACATTTAAACAGGGGAAATTTTTGCTTGGTGGAAACCGCGTGTTTGCACCAAGTACACCGAAACATTTGTTGTACATTTTTTTCTGCCGTCCTAATGCTAGCAAACGCTCACACAAACCCTAATATTTCCGAGTAATCATTCACGGCTGCGATGCGTCAAAAGTATCATGAAAAAATGCCGTGGTGGAGACTTTTGTTTCCCCGCTAGTGTCATTACCTGCATTATTAGGAACTGCTGTTCCCAAGAGTGGCATATTTGATTTCGCTGTAGTGTAACGCAAGGGGGAAATTTATTTTTTCAGTTTATTCCTCCTTTAAAGCTAAAAAAATGCGGAAGAACTGCGTCAGGAATATTTCTCAGATTAGAAATGTAAATATTCATACGCGTAAATACTAAATTATGCGGGATATATACATTCGGGAAGATAATACGTGACCCTCCCCTTCGTGAGTTTGGTCACCTAAACGAATGTTTTAATTTACTCCCTGAAGAGCTTGAGCCATCTGCAAATGTCTTTCAGGGGCGTTTTGCCGAGCTCATATTCAGTTTTATATCGCGAGCAACAAAATTCCATGTAAGAAATTTGTCGAGACTCTACGAAGTACCCTCAGTCGAAATATTCGACTCCACTGATATTGACTAAAATAATGCCTACTCAGTCTGAATAGATTGACGTATACGCTTTTACCTACGCATATACCATGGCAAAAAGAGGAAACTTATTTCTGCACTTAAAGCCAAGGTGCGCATCATTGGGAAATTTCGCGATTTTGAGTCATATCAAACCAAAGTTTCAAATGAAACAACAAGGGCAAATTCTACATTACGGTGACGACATGGCCTTGATTCTTTATGAGCCTTTCAACGAGGAAAAAGTGTGGCTTTCTTCTTGTCTTTGATAGTTGTTCCTCTTCAGTGTCATCTCTGCTGTCACAAACGGCATCGTTCTGTCAGACCGACGTGTTTTTTGTTATTATCAGGCCTGTTTTTTCCCGGCGGCCATAAGAGTACGAACGTTGGTATACGTTTCAACAGAAAAACGAAGAACATTTTATGTTGGGTTATGAAAGAGTTTGGGGCTAAGAACTCATTTAGGCTAGCATTGCCGAATACTTTTGATGTGCTTCTTGTCGGATTAAGCACGACCAATTTTCAGGAGAAGCTGGTACGAACGTTGGCAGAGTTCGGAAACCAGCAAGAAGTTCACTTTCTGGAGGACTGGCCGTTGGCAGCCGCTCCAGTGGAAGCGGGGGCTCCAGTAGAAGACCTGGAAGGGGCTACGGACCAGGGGTCTCTCCAAGCGGTGCCTTAGGCTTTGAAGATAGCTTTCCTGCCGGTCTCGACGCTGCAATCTCTGGAACGACTTCCGACGGTGTTATAAGTGGTACTGGAAGAGGTAATGCTCATTCTTGCTGCACGGACTTTGGTGAACCAGCTTTATGTAAAGCAGTCTTTGTGGTGTGTACGGACGTAGTGACAAAAATTTACGTAGAAAGGCGCTTGTACACTACGGTATGTGCCCATAAAAAATGCAAAATCAGATGACGATCCTTTTTAAGAACACGAGCAAGCCTCATTTTTGTGTGTGTGTCGGCAGGAAGCTTAAATATATGTTACTTCTCTATAGATATGTACATCACACCCAGTACGTAGCTATGATTTTAAAACTGAAAATGCCTAAATACGAATAGAAAAAATACGACGAAAGAAAAAAAATACACCCATGAGGATATGCACCAGCCATTTGGAACATAAAACTGCAATGGGCTGCATGCACGCGGAGGATTCCGATTACGCGCACTGATTTCGCGTTGTCTTGATCGCACCTTCTAGTTCTTAGGCACTAAACGTGCCAGGGCCAACTTATACGGTGTTTTAAGTCACTAGGTTGGTAAGGTCATTGCCCGAGAACAATTTAAATTAATATGTTAGAGGGCTACTAGCCGGAGAGGATTGCAGCCAGGTGCATTGGAGCTGCTCGGGAGAAAATCTAATCACTGCCTACAAAACAAAGGGGATGAATATTAAGCCGTTGTTCGATATAACAACACTGCATGAGCAGGTGCAAAAATTGGATTCCATTAGACTGGCTGTTGAAACATTTATTCCAGTTTTGTTGAGCCACGTATTACAACCAAAAAAAGACTGTTAGCACTTCCAAACTTTTTAAGTCGTTCACAAACTGGGCTATGTAAAAACAAACATTGCGGAATGCGCAAATCATGCGAACGGAGCTGCGGAGCACGTTATACCATTTTGAACTATTACCAGAGATCACGTTTTCCCCTGCGTGCCTTTGTTGGCGGGCATCCCCTTCACGCTGACCTACTATAAATGACAAATGCAGTAAATATATATACTCTCCTGCACAGTTGCGAACCATTACTCAGGATGACTTTTGCCTTTCGAAACACAGCGTAGATGGCTATTACTATCACGAGACATTGAAAAAGTTAATTTTTGAGGTTTTCATGGTCTTAAAAACTACCAAAAAGAGTTTCTCTTATTTCTGTTCGACTATTTTTTTCTTAAGAGTGTGACCTCAGTCTTCACGCACCTGTTAATAAGGTGTACCGATATATTTTCTGTGCCATGCATGTTCTTGTGCGCTAAAAGCAACACATAGAAATACGAAACGATCTTCCAGAAAAGTGGCTCAAATACTCGTTGTACTTGGCAAAAGAATGTGTAATGGAACATCGTTATTTCTGTCGTACACAACAGTTTGGGCATGGAAAATTGCTCTGCCATTAGGATATACGTAGGGTTGAGCTGGTGGAGGAGTTCATGAAAGTGTTGGGGCTCCGATACTCCACGGAGGTCGAATTTTCGAATGGGGACAGGGAATAGATGGTAGCTCTACTATAGGTGGGAGCTCATGCAAAATTCCTGGAGCAGGATCTCGTACGAGCGGATGTGAAGGGTGGCCTTCATATTATGCAGGACTGTTTCCGGCGGGCCTTGGCGAAGACGGTCTCGAACGAATTCAGGGTGGTGGGCCAAGAAGAGGTACTCCTGGGTCTACCGGCTCGACCTCGAGCAGCGCTAATCGAGGTAAAGTGAAATGTTGGTAATCTGCACGCAGGTCATGTGACACCGCTGCGGGTGAGCAATGAAGTACCGAAGCCGTGCGTCAGAAAGA
Organism: Haemaphysalis longicornis; assembly: GCA_013339765.2. Lineage (NCBI taxonomy): Eukaryota > Metazoa > Arthropoda > Arachnida > Ixodida > Ixodidae > Haemaphysalis > Haemaphysalis longicornis. The sequence continues at coordinate 37,426 of JABSTR010002997.1, read as the reverse complement.
ATAATGTGGAGGCTGCAGCTTATGCTGGTTACCTACTACTAGTCGAGCAGCCGACTGGAAACAAAAAACTCGCTAACCTAGCTTTACTCCCGGTAGCAGCAAAAAATTAGAGCGGAATGCTCCTGCCCAGATCGTGTGCGAATGGATCAATTTAAGCAAAATATATGGTAGTTAATAGCAATATACTCTCTGACTAGAATTTGGTACTTTGCGAAAAAGAAACGCGATTGCTTTGGTTTGTTTCACTTCAAACAAATAATAGCACGAATTTTATAAAATGAATGACAGCCGCGCTACGCTCGCACTGCTTAAACTCACTTTTGGTATGGGCTTCCCTAGTCAGGAATGCTAAAACTGGAGCAGCACAAACATGATGCATCAAAACTTGACGTATCCACCACAACTTGATTTCTCGACGCCCAAATAGCCCGACCTAATTGTCAATTTAAGGTAGTTCGCAGAAAACATTGGAGGCATACACTTCTATAGGCCCGTATACGCTTCCCGGACTCATGAGACAACGAATAAGACTTTTAATTCGATTTCATTAAGTCGGCGAAGTCTAGTCCACGGACTTACTATGCCTTGTTCGGCCATTTACGCCACGCGGCCTTTTCGCCGCTACCTGCGGCGCGAGAGAGATCGTCTTACCACTCTTTTCGGAAGGTACCCGCGCACTTCCGTGTGTGAGAGAGCGTCTGCTACGCTGGGTGTAGACGGAGTGGCTGCGAAAAGGCGGGATGGAAAAAGCCATAGGAAAATGTTTCATAAAATCACTCTCAATAGCTGAGAAACAACTATTGGGTGTTCATAACAGAGCTGAACAGTTATTACAAATATATACATTGCAACAGAACGTCGACAGCGTGCGATGGCTTCGCCCGTGAGCGGAAAATGTAAACGTGTTTTTGGTGAAAAACTCCGCAGCTTTGTTCACTATACACAGCAGTGGTAGTTACGTCACTTGGCTGTTTAATTTTGCGCTGTGATGGTGCGTTTTGCTTAGAAGAGGGTGTTTACCTTGAACAAGCGTGTGGGACATCAACCCTCGGCTTAACTGTGCCGAGCAGCTGTTTAAAACTGTCCCTCATCGCTTTAGCCACCTATCCGGCAGCGGGAATTTAACGCTCTTGCTTGTCTTCTGCACGTATTTGGTGTGGTCGATGGTGTCCTTGGCACACATGAAGGCTGTTGATTTAAAAAAAAACGGGCAGTTTCAACCGTTCAGCAGATGCTGGCGCGGTAAGTGGTATATAGACACTGCGGTAGTTGCGCGGCGGGCAGCCAGCCGCTGGAGAGCTCGTTGCAACCCAGTCTGCAACGAGGAACCCGAAGTCACAACGGTCTCATTTCCGGAGAGTCAAACAGCCCGATGCGGTTACACAACGTGAGTTGTCACTCCGAATGCACTGAGTTGTAGCTTGCTCAAGAAAAAATGTACGCGCACCTTGGGTACTTTCCGCTTCAGTAAAGCGGTTTTATGCACCGGATTTATGACAGCGCCCAGATCCGCAGCATTATCGGCCACGTTGAACGAGTTGTTCTGATCACAGTTCAAACGAACCATTAGCGTGACGCTGGCGACGCCATCAAGCAGTTTAGCCATTAAATAGTATAACTTGTTATTATTACCCAGCTATTGTGTTTGCGTGAATTGTCAATATACACGCACAACAATATTCCACGAGTATAAAGTGCAACAATAGGATCGTTTTGTGATAAAGTCTAGTCTCTTTTACGCTAGGTTTCTTGAACACATTAATGTCACACTTGCTCTAGAATGAAGCTTGATAACGTTGTATACGGTAGAGAAACTGCCCAGAGTGCTGGTGGAGCTGGGGGCCTCCGAGGAAATGTACGGTGTGAAGAACAAGGCTGTAATAGAGGCACTAGTCAAAGAAATTCATCCCATTTAGGTTCTGCAGGTGGCTTGCCAGCACATTTACCTTCAAGGGCCAGCTCTGGCTTTGAAGATGGCTTTCCGGCTGGCCTCGGCCAACAGAGTGCCGCAGAAAGTTCCGGTGTTGCTCTCGGTGGTCCTGGCGCTGGTACTTTTGGCTCAGCCGGCTCCCGGTTCGGGAGCTCCTCTTCAGGTATAGTAAGGTTTTTCGGCAGGCCTGGAGTGTGTGATTTTTCGTGGAAAAGCAATGTAGCAGCGACGTCTGTGTGCGAGGAATAATATGCAGGCTACAATTTATGGAGAATACCAGCAGCCAGTCTTCACTCTAAGTGTAGGCCGATCGGTTTAAATGAGAAAAGAATAACGGTCGAGCACCGGAGAATATCCGCCAGATCTACTTGTTTCTCATGAGGGTAAACGGATCAATGGGAAGAAGAAATACGCTGTATTTTAGTCCGCATGGAGAATCCAGAAACCTTTTTTTATCTGAACGCCTAATCTGAAGCGGGCTTCCGTAAGCTGCCTGTCGACTGCTTTTTTTATTTGTACGGAGTTCAAGTAAATTATGCTCCCCTAATAAACCCTGTGCTCCACGAGGTCAGAAAACATCAGAAGCAACAAACACTGCCGGTCGAACCTGGACAGGACAAACACCAATGCGGAGCTAGGTCTCTACTAACTTACTAGTTCGCGCAGAAGTAATCGGAACACAGGAACGGTGGGCGAACTGCACTCAGGCGCCGCAAAACGCCGACGAAAAGCAGGAAGCGGCGTACTGTGGCTGCGTGGGCACTGTTTCCGCCACCCCACCTGATATGTTTAAACTTCGCTTTGCTGGCGAGTCTCACTGGGCATGACATCTTTCCAATGGTCAGCGCTTAGCTGTACAATGGCTCTGGTTACATTGCGGTGCGCAGCCGTCACGGCCATGGTATCCGCCGCTTATTTTTTTATGTTCGAGGAGGTAGCGTGTTCTATTGTGCAACCACAAAGGTCCTTCCTGTTTACGGCCCGCATAGTATTGCCAGCCTCTCATGCAAAGTTTTTTCGGGGACACGCGCTTATTGTTTACTTTTCGTCAGACTTCAGAGCAAAAATCTGTTGTCGGCTATTAGCATCGTATTTGAATAACAGGCACTGGGAAATCTCGTTGGCAGATAATACTCTATGGCTCCCGTGAGCAGTACTTGAATTGTTGCGTTTTATTGCTTTCAACAAGGCCCGTTTTCAAGCGCAGAGCTTCCTCGGACTCAAAAGCGACGATACGGTCCCCGATGACAGCTGCGAGTGGCAATTCATTGTACAGCTTACCGTTTCCATTCGAAAAATGTTGCGCACAGTCAGAAATGCTAGCAGAACGGCGATTGACGGCATTAGATAAGGCGGCAAGTGCAGCGCGCTCGCATTCCCTGAGCTCCCCACTCTGCTCCCCATCGGCTTTCTTAGGCCGCGTCTCGAGGCAATCGCCCACCACTTTCGTGTTCCGTTTATTTCTGCGAGGCCCTGTTCATATCGGCCGGAATGGTATAGTAGCATGTATAAGCAATTTCAGTTGTTAAGCCACTTACGAAAAGATTTATTTGTGGAGTGTGAGGTTTTTAATGAGGCAAATATTCTCTGCACGTTCTGTGACAAAAACCGCACTTCGATTTGTTGCAGGGCTACAGCGATTAAGTAGGGCTCTTCAGGGCTATAGGAGGGCTCTGCGTACAGCTATTATAAACTACACAGAACCTATGATTCCGTCAGTGTCAAGGGTTCTTTTGCGGTCTCGCGTAGGGAGTACCGACAGATGCATCCTGAGGCAGCGTTGCAAAGCAGTGGCGAATAATCGCAGTCGTGCTTATAGAACACGGCCACGATAGCTTTTTTGCGCGTCATAGCCATACCATTTGAACACTTCAAATGAAAGTCTTGGGTAACTTGATGGCACGCTGCTCTGGGTCGATACTGGCATGTGTGGTTGACAAACGTAGGTACAACCGCATGTGACTTTTCTTTCATCTTGCTTGATAATTGATTAACAGTAATTTAGTTCACCCTCTGCACAGCTTACTACACATCCAACGTCAGCGGTAAAATCATTAGTGTGTGCTACGATGTCTTCGGAAAATATTTGAAAGCAATTAAAATAGGATGACGTTTTGAGCGCTTTGCAAGAATATCATCGGTATCTTTCTCCACAGTGTCTCGCAATCCTAGTACTGGTAACCTAGAAATATTATCTGCCTAGGCTGAGAAGAGGAACTGGTTTTTGGGGCGTAGCTTTGGTCCCACGCCTTTACTCTTGCGAAAGGCGGGGAAAGTTCCTGCCGTGAATGATCAGTTAAACATGGTTGAAACTCTTGGTTAAACATAGCCATACGATTAAAGCACTGCTCTTCACGTCGCTAACAACAAAACGTATATGGAAAAATTGGATTGGGCACGTAATATACGTAACTCCCTTAAGATTACAATTTTGGTATATTGAAAATATGGTGTTTGGCAAAGCGTATCAAAACAAATACAAAGGAGTGCCGCTCCAGCGGCGAATGATTTGCTTAACCCATGCTTCAGAGATCCCCGCGTTTTCTTGAATGATTTGAAAAGCGCTAATATGCAGCTACCCAAAACTTTTACCAGGTGGCCAAAAGTTGATTGCTAGCTACAACAGCACGAGGTCTTAGTGTTAGCTGTGTGTTGATGCCTCATGTCATGTTGCGCAGCGACAGCAATTTATCCTATGAGTTCATAGCATTGTATTGTGAGGGTTTCGGAGAGAAACTGCAAGTTAGCGTTCGTTCCTCTCTGACGCCGCGACAGGTTTGAACACTCACAGCCAACTGTGTACCTGGTATGTTCGCACAAGGAGCAATTGCCCTGTAGGAAGCATATCTATGCGGTAGATCACTGGTTCTCTACGAATATAATGCTTGCGGTGGATAGCGTTGCTTTCTTCGACGAGCACCCGAAATTCTGCCTGCATCCGCATGAGCGAGAGGTATTGCAATATCGGCCTACACTGTAACGAGGAGTACCTAAAGGACCCTCGCTGCGCTTTCAAAAGTGCCATGTACCTTGACAGCAATGTAAAGCGTTTTATTAAAACTGAAACCCTGGTGTACCCCTTAAAACACTTTGTAACAAACTATAAAAAGGCATTCCTGTGTTTTTGTTTTGGTATGCTTTTTATCAATGTCAAGTGTTCATTGACACACCTGGTTCAGAAATACCTAAGTATGTTCTCAATACCACGCGTTTGCTTGTGCTCAAAACTCTCATAAGCATTGTTGTGCATTCCTCTGGAAAAAAATCGGTCATGAGATATTTATGTAAACTACTCAGTCCGGTATTGAAAAAGTTTTTTAATGCAGTACTTGCCTTTTGGATTAGGCACGTCTATTGCTGGAGCTCGCAGAGGAGCTGGTCGAAGTTCTGTCGGAGCTGGGAGTGCCGGCAGCGGGCGATTTCCTGCGGGACTGGGTGGAGGCTCAGCTGCATTCCCTGGAACCAGTTCACCCCCGAACAACTTTTTAAGTGGAAATTCAGCAGCTGAACAAGGCTTTCCCGAAGGACTGGGTGGAGGACGCTTCGGAGAGGGTTCACGTGGTGTTGTGACTAGACCGGAACAAAGTACACCTGCATCTGGGATTTTCGGTTCTGGCGTGTCCGGTTCAGGTAAAGTAGAATTTTTTCTTATGTGCGTGCTTTGATAGCGACGATCTTATTAGAAAAGCAAAGGGGTGCTGAAGTCGCACGTGGCAAAACACAGTTTGCAGGGCCAATTTCGGGCGTGGCTTGTAACCGACTCTCCTTCAGGTGCATTACATACACAAATTTTGTATACAAAAAACGCTAGCTACACCACAGACTTGCAGCGAGATCGTCTGCTCGGCTAAATAACAAATTACAGGTGCAGTGCAAAATTACACGGTATTTCTGATATCAGGGACAGAATTAGTCTGTCTAAAACGAAAGAAATAGTATTACATTTGTTTTTTGGCTATTTGCCTATTTTTAAAATACTGGTGAATAATCACAAAAAGCACTATGTCGACAATAGGGTAGGACCGGAAAAACCTGAACTCCCTTGTTTTAGTCCCAGAACCATTGACGAAAAATGGCATATATATTACGTATTAGAAAGCGTCAAATCCACTTCCTCAGCTGCATGCTCCGGGAACCTTTTTAATGAAAAGCTTATACGCCTAAAAATCGGCCAATGACACGTAGCGCTCACTTTCACTTTACTTCCACTTCCATGGCAATAGAGCACAAGGAGCTGTGACACGGCAATTATAAGAATTATGCTAGACTTTAGTAATGGGCATTTAGAATTGTGACAGAGCAGGTGACGTGGCTACTGGGCTACATGAGCTGAGCTTGCTTTTGAGACCTCATATGGCCGACAAACGTGAAAAAACGCCGCTTCTCCTCATGTGCCTATCCTGTATATTTTAAATCCAGGAATCCCATGGTGAACTATTTAGAAGCCACAGTTTCTGGTACTATGTATGCAAGCAACTTAATTTTATCAAATAGAGACAAATTTTTTGTGTACGTACTGCGGAAGAATCGTTAGGAGTAATGTAGATAAAAAGTGTTCTGGCATAAAGACGACTGGCTTGTGTAATTGACACATCGGGGGGCCCCAGGTTCTTTTACGATGTGCTGGAAAATATGACGCATTCCTCAAGGAAAATGTTCAAGAAGGCAGAACGTTCAGCAAATACTTCAACTTCACGAGGCCGCCGTAATCCTGATGCATTTTGTACCTTGCGCCTGACACAGCCACCTGCGGGTAATGTACAACGGCGAGGAGCACTCCATTGTATTGTGGTGTCTTTTTTCTGCCCCCACCTCTTTACACTGCTCGACACATTGCTGGCGCTAAGCTGGATGAAGGACTAAGAATCATACAAACAAGTGAAGCACTCACTGCCAACTCATTTTTAATTACAAAAACAGATGATGTCACAGGAGGGTGTAATCATTCTGGATTAAAATAAAAAACACTGTTCTTCAATACGCATGCGTGGCGTACGCACTGTAAAGTAATGTCATTTTTATTGTTGTCAATACTATTGACGGTGAACTGAGACAATCTTTTTCTTTCTGAATTGCAAACTCTTCCCACATCACGCGGGTGATCGTGTCAGTGGATCTAACGAGGATCGTAGTGCGTTCAAATTGCGCTGAGCGACCATTTCTGGCATAGTAGGCAGCCAAGTTTTGAAGCTTGCATGTGCAGGTTGCTTTGTTCTTTGAGCATTTAATTAACGCATCGTCAGGCTCTCCATGTGTAACCACTCCCGCACGACATAGATATCCTATAAACAATCCTGCAGCTACAGACAAGAAACTTGTTCGTGTGCTTAACGCCACATTCTCTTTGTTTACCATCTCCACATTGATTAGTCATCTTGCACAGCATTTGTAGTTTCTTCGCTGCCGAAAAAACCTCCCGGACGTCATGCCACGTGCCAACCTTCTTTAAGTAGTGCGAAACTTTGCGAATGTACAGAAGAACGACTGGCCGTTTTTTGGGTTTTGCTTTTTATTTGTTTGTCCCTTTAACCACGGTTCTTAACACTTTTTCTGCAACATAGACGAGAACCTGAGTAGTTAACCCGCTTTTTGTTTAGCGATCACTTTGGAACGACAGAATTTCAGCTACTCTGTGTTCCCAAGATTTCTTGATGCCTTCTGACATGCAAGAAGTGGCAATAGCTCTCTTCACCAACATTGAGTGGGCCGAATCGCATGGCAGCAACGCCGTCTCTCCTCTCGTGCGATAGCATCAACACGTGTGGGACAGTCAGGTCTTTAGGTTAATGTCAGTAAATTCGATGGCATCATTAACAGGTTTTTCATATGTAAAATACTGGACCTGCGGCGCAGTATCAAATGCTTCAGTAATGACGGGGATGCAACTTTCAATATCACTGCCTGGCCTTAAGCCAACTGAAAAGTCATCCCCATATCGGAAACATTTCTGTACATGCAGATCTGGTAGTACCTTTTCCAAAATCCGGTTGCCATGCGCCAAAAAGACGTCAGAAAGCACCGGAGCGTTACATTAACCGATTCCTACGCCATCAGACAGGGCGTACACATCATCGTTGTAGTTTATGAGCAAAGACTGTAGGTAGAACTTGATTAGGTCTAGAAGGTTCTTGCTCGCAGTGCCTGCCTCATTTTTAAATTTATAAGAGTCAGTAAGACCATTTGACTCGGTCTAAGCCTAAGCAGTCATTCAGGCATTAAGGAACGAGGTTGTAGATGAGCATTATGTAAGTACACTAGACAATATGTACAATGGGTCCTCAGCTACCGTCGTCCTCAATAAGGAGAGCCGTAAAATACTTATGAGGAAGAACGTCAAACAAGGAGACACAATGTCTGCGATGTTATTCACAGCATATTTACAAGAAGTATTCCGAACATTGGATTGGTTACAGGTGAAAGTAAGGGTAATTTGGAATACCTGATTAATCTCAGATTTGCGGATGACGTTGCCTTGCTAAGTAAATTGGGGGGCGAATTGAAAACCATGCATCCCGCACTGGAGAAACAGAACAGAACCGTGGGCCTGACAATTAACATGCATATAACTAAAGTAAGGATCAATAACCCTGTTGAGCGCGACGCAGCGCACGGGTAGCTACGACGCATGCGCGCACAGACGCGCTCCCCCCGGTTTGAGATAGGTTGCGAGGCAGTGGAACTGGTAAGGGAATACTCCTACTTAGGCGAAGTTATGACCACGGACTGCAACCACGAGGGAGAGAGAATTAGAAGGATAAGGATGGTATAGAGTGCATTCGGCAGGCATTCTCAGTTAATATATGGCAGCTTACAAATGTCCCTGAATAAGAGAGTTTATGACAGCTGCATCTTGCCGGTACTCACCTACGGGGCAGAAGCCTGGAGGCCCACTAAAAGGGTTTAACCTAAATTGAGAACGACTCAGCGAGCAATGGAACGGAAGAGGATAGGTGTAATAATGAGCAAGAAGTAGAGAGCGGAGTGGATGAGGGAACAAATGCGTGTTAAGAACATAGTAGAAATTCAGAAGAAGAAATGCACGTGGGCAAGGAATTCAATGCGAAGGCGAGATAACCGTTGGTCATTAAGGGTAACAGAGTGGATCACTAGAGAAGACGAGCATCGCAGGGGGTGGCAGAAAGTTAGCTGGGCAGATGATATCAAGAATTTTGCGGGGATAAGTTGGTTGCAGTTAGCAGAGGACCGGTATAATTCGATAATAATGGGAGAGGCCTCTGTCGGGCAGTGGGCGTAGATAGGTTGGTGAGGATGATAATGATTATGATGATAAGTCAATAGCCTCCTCAACTGCGAGGAGCAAACGTTCGCGAGGAATGATATAAAAAAGGTCGTTTGTTTGCGTCCGTTGAGAAGCATGGGGTCGATGCGGAGTTGCTTAAGAAGAGCGACACGTAACAAGAATTTCTTATGTGGAACGCATCGCTCACTTGAAGCCTTTGGAGCTGCGTTTGGAGATACCTTGCCACTTCGTTATGCCAGGTGTTTCGGTCCGCGACATTTTTCCGAAAAGGCATGTCTTTCTTATGCGTCTTTACAGTGAAGAAGGGCTTTAGGATGAGCTGCTTTTTTGCCTTGACCAGTTTTGCCTGGCTTTCCAAGCCCATGAAATCGCACATATTTCCCCTGTACTGCGTAGACCCGTAAGCCTTCTCTTGTTGCAGCCCTGTACCAAGTCGAAGATCTTAGAAACGGTTTCTTGCGCTTTTTTATTGTAGCCTTCTTCGCCGAGCACTGCGAAGCTTCCGGTTTTGTCAGTAAATATCAGCTTCAGATGTTGCCTTGTAAGTAGTTGGCTGTTTGCTTCACGGGTACGGCTTCGCTCCTTCCTATCTGTTTTAAGGTTTGGACACATTCAACTCCTTCGCCGGTACATACATCCTTCTTCTAGCCTTCGGCACGGCTACTAAGCTCGTGCGCCATTTGAAGAAGGTAAACAGTTCTTAAGAGCGAATTTCGCCCCTTTTCTAAGGTTGTTTCGTGATTACCATGCAGGGGATACCCCGAAAAAGTGCGCATTGTTAGCTAGTTTGCATTCCCTGCGCGTTCCCACGCATCCTAGTGTGTTCAATTTTGAAGTCCAAATGAGCTCTTTGGAGTAGTGTGAAGCCGGATTTTCTTTTTCTACCACTCGTCCGCATGTTTCCTATCTCCTCTCTATTAGCATCCTCAATAAAGCGCACCGGAGCGCACCAGGGAGATCGTGTGCGACTTTTCATCCTCGATAAATTGCACCGGTGCGCACTACCTGTCCCCGGTACACCGGGGCGCGTCATCGCGAAGCAATATTTGGTTGTGCCGTTGCGCACCTCGAGTGTTGACGGAACTTCAGGATGCAATCCCCAGATGCATCGCCGACGACGCGGCCAAGCCAACGAAGCGCTTTCCCGTGCCGTCCGCTGTAGCAACGCGCTGCAGCGACTGTGCGGGAACCCGTGTAAAGGCGGGATCGCTGTCATTATGTCCGTTGAAACCGAGAGAAGCTTGTGATTTTTTTACGTATTTTCCAGTGGAACAAAAGTTTGCTTCCGCATGCTTTGTTTTGTAGAAAAATCCGCGTTGTTTATGACCTCAGAACATTGTATTTAGCAGCACGTAGACCAAAACACCTAAATTACTTGGAGGGGTAAATGCTGAATTTGTTATAGCAGGGATAACTCTATCGTCCAATGAAACAACGCAATGGCAGCCAAAAGTGGCAAATTTTAAATTTATATGTTGCTGGAGTGATCGTTCACAATGCTACTTACGATAGCCTAACTAGCTCACCGCTACGAATACCGCATTTGCTGGTCTAATAGGGTTCGCCTCTGGCATTATTTCCCGTCTCTCTAATTTATGCGAGAACTGGTGAGCTTCCTCAGTCAGCTAAAAGTAATTTCTTGCGGAAATCGCCATCAACGAAAACGCAGAAATATGAAAAGATCAGTTACCGTTAGTGGTAGCATACGTTCTTTGCTTTAATAGTGCCCCCTAAAATGCTTTAGGACCATACGCGGGCCGTTCAGGTCTGCCTGCAACTTAGAGAAACGTTATTGTGGCGGTGGAGCTGAATATGTAGATTTAAAAAGTCACCCTAATAATTTCTTATGACACTAAAAGTTTTATTACCGTGATTTTTTTCTCCTACACGGCGCTAAATTTCGTGCTTCTGAACTCCTAAATAACGATTCTGAAATAAGGATTTGTTTCCTGAATAAGTATTCTAAAAAGTAACAAATACAGGCGTAGAGGACTCCGTTGAGATGTTCTGATGTCGGCCACCGGTGCTGAGAATCCCATTTGATGTTCTAGAAGGGCAGAGAATTGGTAGCGTACTACCACCTACCTGCGTGGTGATGTTCAGCGTGTTGATTCCATTCGGCTTTTTGATTGCATCCAGCCGCGACAGGATTCGGAGGATAAATTGCGAAATATGGCGTTCTTGCCCCCTCCTCCCCGCCAGAGATATTGTCCAAAAAGCTACGGGGAAATCTCAAGCAGGAACTTGTGTTCGATAAGTAACGCGTCTGCACCACAACTTCTTCACATTAGCACATTGTACGTTAACAACCTGGAAGGTTCATGTTTCTGATGCGCAATGATCCCGAAACACATTAGCTTTCTTTCGTATTTCATGCAGGTTTCTTTCATATAGCGCAAGAATTTTTCTTCGCTTCCATTTTACCTTCCGCCATGATGGTACGATTCACTCAGGAAGGTGTATTTTTATCCACTCTTATTGTTCTTCACTTTTGGCACACACCAACCAAAGCATGGTTGGCCGTATCCTTGATGACTATAAGATAGATTGAAAAACTTATTAGGTACATAGATAACATGCTTGGTCGTAGATCTACAAAATATCATCCGAAAAGATTACGCGCTCTTCTCCCCGGGTGCAGTTCCTCCTAGAAAACGCGGCGCCACAGCAAGGCGTGATGCACAGAGTTCCAGCAGCAGCATCGTCCACACCAGCATCCCGCTTGTTTTAACGGACAAATTCCAAATCACACCACTACTGGCCCAAGGGCAGTGCGTCTTATAAATCGTGGGCTCCACTCCAATGGGCTACCCGCAGCAGACAACTTCAAATATTTGCATTCACTTCTTCGTTAAACTTTTACAAAGCCGAAGCAACAAGACTAAAACAAGAGAATACGTATGGAGCACGCATTCCTTACTCCATATGCGCAACTATGTCCCTGTTTATCTGTATAGTGAATATGTATCCATGTAACTAAACGTGTTATACATCCAACGTCTGTAGCACCGTCAATACCTGTTAGGTTCCTGATCAAAATGGCGACGTTCTGAAACCTTCGAGGCGGAGAAGAGATTTTATTTTCAGACTTTCGGCAACGGCGGGTTTCAAGGACACTATATCTATAGTGCTTACTTGAAACGCTGGGAGCGTAACGTAGGAACGATCAACGTAAGAGTCGTATTTCGTACCAAAAGAACAGCCTGCTTACAACTTAAGGAAAGTTTTTATGCTTTACAAAACACCAATGCCTAGAACGCTCCCCTGGGTGTGGTATCTGGGTGTGTAGCTCGGGAGGTTAAGAACAGGCCTATCTTTCCAAAGCTCTGTCATAAAATTTACAGAAACTAAATCGAGGTGCAATACTTTTCATATAGCCGGAGGAGGGCACCTGATCTTCTCCACAGATAAAACTGCCCGCTGATAATCAAAATTTGGTTCCTTTCTTCTCAAAACTTTCTCGCCACGTGGCGCATCCCTCTTTGCATAGTTGTGGCCCACAGTGCATATCTCTTACATGCAGCTTTGAGTGCGCCGGATTTTTTTTTTTTGGCGCTTGCCGCCTGACGCAAACTTTGTTGCACCCGCCTGCTCAATAAGGAAAAAAGTTTAAGTTACATTAAAAAACACCAGTTCCACATTAAACCGGATTCCATGCTTCTAAGACGCTCGCGAATACGTTGACGAGTGTAAACTTGTGGGCTAGTTGGTAATTCGATGTTATTTATGCACAGGGCACAGCAACAAGACGCAAAGAAAAAACGCAGACAGAGCGCTGGCTATAGTCAGCGCTGTGTTTTTTTTAGATACTGTGGAACCGCTCAACGGGATTTAAAGAGCATTCTTGCACGTGTCGTGTTAGTCCATGCCGATATCCTCATCGCTTGGAACGTGCACTTTTTGGTAGCGCTTCAATTTCTTTCCCGTTCAATATTGTGCAACAGGCGAGCGAGAATTCTCGTGGAGCAAGGGAAATGTTATGGAGTGACCTCACGTTTTTTTCAGCAAAATGTTGAATAAACGACGAATTTGTTGTATTGAGTTTTTTTCTGAAATAGTCCGCCTATTTGTTAAGTGAAATAGCCCTAATATGTACCTTCACTAGGTACAATAATTTCTACTTCCAAAGGGCTTGCCTGGAGCCACTACTAACGCCGGTAGGTTCATGTCATACATATAAGGTGGTCATGCAAATATTAATCTGTTTTGGACGAAAACGTACATCAATTTGGTGTGTATGGCTGGTTCAGTGCTTCCAAGTTCCTTAGCTTCAAGATGAACCGATGGTGAAAACGGGAGACCTATTTCAAATCTCGAGCAAATCCTGTTGCAAACGTGATATGTAAATTATGAACTGAAAAGTCTGACGCCATGTTATATTTTTTTGTCCTCAGCACGTCGATCTTCTGGATTAAGTCATAGCAGGGGAAAACCAGGTAAGGGCGAAGCGTCCCCCATACGATTTGGTTTTTGTATCGTAGCAACGTTCGGAAGCCTCTTTGGGCAATCAGGGTGCTTGCGAACGGCTGTAGAAAACATCTCGGCGAGAGTATGTCTTATAGTTTTTCAATGACGTATTCAATACGCTAGTGCTATTGCGGCTACATATGTACTCTGTTAGCTTTTCGTGTATGAATATAGGGGTGACGCCGTAAGTGAATTAATTTTTTTGGATTTTACTCTGGAAAACTGCTAACAGGTCAGTCTGCACACAGGTATTTCTCGGTTCGCATGGGTGTGTGCGCGCGTGTATAGATACGTGCACGCCAAGTGGTGCTTGTCGTTCTACCAGAGTGATTTATTGCTCAATTTGAATGCCGTTTATGCATTCAGTTATAAATCTCCCTGGCGTGCAGATTATTAAGGGGTGCTGTCAGAAGGAGGGTTCACTTTACGTCTGGACACATCGAAGTTTCACTCCATGGGGAACGTGTTTGCAGGCAACGACCAACGGCGTTGGTTTTTAATGGATTTAAATTCAAATTCAAGTTTATATACGTAACTCCGCCAAACACTTTTTTTTCTAAACATAGTATACAAGAAAGCAAGCCCAGATAACACACGTGGTGTGGTGTTCGTATGATGAGTTTTTTAAAATCTTCTTCCCATTTTCCAATCTTCCAGCACCCCACTTTCAATGCCGCTAACCAGCAGAGTAACTTCCTTTAGGACGTGTAATCTTAATTTCCGAGTTACATCAAAGTTTTCATAAAAATTGTGACACCTCTCGAAGTTCATATGCACAGCCTAATTTCCGCAACTCGTAAACTTATGCGTGCCTTTACTTATGCGTAACCCTTACTGAAACGAGAAATCCTAAAAGGGAAGCGGAGCGCAGTTTTCGAAACAGATGCAGACCGATGAGCATGACCTGGCAATCGGTGGCCACGCGAGGTCCAGTATTTCTTTTTTGTATTAGCGACAACACTACGCCCCAGCCTTTAAGAGCTTCTGCAAATACCCACTCGTTTCTGTAAGCTCAGTTCCTTACTTAAAACAGCATTGGTACCAGCCTATTGAGATTAATTTGACAGTCTTGAGAGACAGGCTCCAGGCTACAAAAATTGCAGTAGTTTGGGTTTGTTTCTGCTCGCGCCCTAAGAAAACCTATCAATTGTAAGTTCATTTCCTTTTCCTCAATTAAGGAAGCGTTGTATAAAGGTTAACATAAACTTTTATCGAGCTAATTCTTGAGACTTACTGAAATTACTGGTTAAATGTGTGAAACAATCAGGTTACAAAACGTTACCGCTTGTCACACATTCCGCACTCAACAGATTATTCAGTTTGGCTCTAGAAAGGTGCAAATATTAAATAGCACGCTCCCGATCAGCCGGAGTTTGCTAGTTATGCTAGAGTTTGTATGACGTTTTTGTTCTTATGATGCAGCTCTTGTGTGCCGTATGCACACCAGCTTAAAAACAATAAAACAGTACATTGTTCATTGCACCATGAATATGTTATTGTACAGTAGTCTTGTGGGGCCCAGAATGTCCTTTAGGAATTTTCGTGGCCACCATAAGGCAGATGCAGGACGCTGTAGCTGTTTCTGAGGGCTATCACCGCAGGTGGTTTGTATGAGGCTATCAAAGTACTTCGTGCTTACAGAACCTATGCCCTTACACTATCATTCTGGTGTCGCACATCTGTGATATTCCCCTAGGGTTTTCTATTAAAGGAATTAAATCATTGAAAGCGCATATTGCACCTTGAATCATTGCGTAAATTTTGTTCGGCATGTCAAACTTGATTTTGGGCGTAGCACCATGACTGCATGAAATGTTCACTTAACACAACTATAAGAAGGATCGACGCAGTTACAGCATTTAGAAAGTATTTCGAAGGAAAATGCTTGTGTAACAACGTCCATGATATTGCGTGTTACAGTAAGCAATGCTCACAAAGGTTTCTCGTAACGAGGGAAATATAGCACCGTAATTAGGCTGCATTCCGGTCTTTGAATTTAAATTCTGATTAAGTGTCAGTAGTTGATGTTTATTATTTGGGCACCTAAGTAGCGCTTTAACTTGTATGTATAAAATGAAGCTTTTATGTACACCATGACACCCATAACCGGCTATAACTTCCTAAGATAGTCGCTGGTTTCTTGTCATGCTTGAGCAACATTTGAAAAAATGCTGTTTTAGGCCACGATTTGCCTACCTTGGCTGACATTTTTATTTCTGCAATTCGTCCCACCATGAAGGAGCCGCAGGGACTGCAGCAGCAGTGCTTGGTGGTTTGGCTGGAGCAGCTGCAGCTGGCGCTCTCGGTGTCGGCATTGCAGCCGCTGTACAAGGGAACGCAAGACATCGCAAGCCAGGGAAACGTAAGCTACTATAATATAACTATGTAGAAACCATGAGAATTGATTTGTAAAAGAAATTTCCAGAGATGGTGTGTGAACATTGTGGAGGCCGATATTGCTGTATTCATCGCTTTAGAGTAACAATGCAGTGTTCAACAAAAGGAATTTTGTCCTTGCCTACGTGCGAGTGACGTGGAATGTCTTCTCGAGCTTCATCGACGCCCCCACAATAGTGGCGCCCCAAGTAGCATTAAAAATGCAGAAGGCTTGGGGGTACTGGCCATACTGAAACGCTAAAGTCTTGTGACAACTAAGCGCGCTTGTGTGTCGCGGAACTTTACAATAGGAAACCTATATTGTGCTATTAAACACCGCTAAGTGATCCTTTGAGTTTCCGCGATGTAAATAACGTGGTCGCCTTTTTCGGTGGCTACTGGTGGGAAAGTTTTTAAAATAAATTATGCCGGTCATACATTTGCCTGAATTTCTACGATGGTATGTTGGCTTTGAATGTAATATTTGGATGATGCTGAGAATAATGCTCCCAAGGGGAAAATTGTGGCTGGTTTTTCAACTTCGAGCAGCTGGGCGGGGCCAGCATAGGGTGTTCTCGATGAAGTATCGCGGCTTCGAGATGCCGAGCGAAGTTACCACCGAACTTTTCGGTCTTCAGGCAGCTCCGCGCACGCCCAGGAGTTGCCCAGCAGGGCGGTTCTGATATCATGCTTGAATAATGCGAAAGACGTGCTCTGCGATTCGGTGCAGTTACTTAAATTTTGGAGTCATTTGGCTGCTTCCGATAGCGCCGACAGCAGATGTTTTCTTCATGGGCTATTTCGCTTTCTTAGAAAATGGCTGCAGGAATACCACAGCCCAACACAGAATGGCGAGCCGCTACTTTGGAACGTTCTCGGTAAATGGTTGACATAACGAGCGAGTAACATGGCGGTGATATGGTTTAAGCTCACGCACACCGCTCAGTTCACACTAAACGTTTTTGTCTATGGACGAAGCCTTGTGGCGAAAATGCCTAGGAAGAAGGAGTACGCAAGTCTCGGCTTGCAGTAGGTGTTAGGCGTGGCTTCGTGATGTGCCTTTCCAACCGGTGTGCATTCCTTCCGAAGGTACACGCCACGAGATGCTCCTTTCCCCTCGGATGCTCAGGAGGACCGTGACTGGCTCTCACGAGCGCTCGCGGCCGCCCCTCTCTCGCAGCATGCTATTTATGCGGAAGACACCTCGACGTGGGTCCCCGTAGCTCGGTGGTTCCACCCAATGCCATTAACAATGGATATCCGGGTGAATCTCCAGGTGTGGCCATAACTTCTCCCCGGCGAATATGCCGTTTCTCTTTTACGGAACCGCTCCTGCACATTGCTTTCGGACCACTTATGCTAATCGTCTGACTTTCCAGTACAGTAGTTAGCACGTCTCCGTCCTGCTTATTATTTAGTTGAACGAGCCCACTACGTCTCACCCTGACCCGCACCTTATCAATTAAGTAGCGGTCATTGGCTCGCACCTAACCACATGCCGACATAGATTCTGCACGGTTCATATGTTGCGACTT
The DNA here is from genome assembly GCA_013339765.2 of Haemaphysalis longicornis. Classification (NCBI taxonomy): domain Eukaryota; kingdom Metazoa; phylum Arthropoda; class Arachnida; order Ixodida; family Ixodidae; genus Haemaphysalis; species Haemaphysalis longicornis. The sequence goes on along the minus strand of JABSTR010002997.1, from coordinate 19,857 downwards.
CTTTCCGCCCCTGTTATTCTCGCTTGCTACAGAAGCTGCTTTAAAACACCCTAACTCGAGGCCCTCATTCCCTTTCTGTCCACTCATTCACAAGCCCAGAAAATATACCCGGTGTACCTTGGGCCAAAAAAATAGAACAATGGAACCTTGTACAGCCCCTTTCAGCGGTTTTTTGTAAAAACCCATTTGAAAAGGTTCCTAAAAAAATCTCAGGCATTATCTATCGTAGTAATCGTAGTGCATTGTCGACATATATTATCCGAAGAAAAATGCCGCTATACTAACGGCAATATAAAAGAGAACATCTTGTATCAAAATTGTGCGGTTCGCAACGGCCCCACGAAGATTAAAATGTTGCTCCCGCAAACTCAGCAGCAAAACAATGTCTTATCGAGAAGTACTCTGACCAACACACGTAATTTTTATGTACAGCGGGCATACCTTGTCACAGGAAAAATGAAGGTGACTTTCTTCACATTTTGTTGTTGCAAACGTAAAACTACTCCTAGCTATGTTTTACATACCGTTGTTACAAACTGGCTTTTGTGTTTTCAGGAGGACATCGACAAAATTGCCGACAACGTTGCCAAGGAAGAAGAGTGTGTTTATTCTTTTGCCGCCGGCAGCGGCGATCGATTGCAGAGTCCATGGTTCCAGCAGTCATTTTGGACCAATTACCGAGTGCGTGGTAATCTTGTAGCTCAAGAAATTTTCTTTAAATCTATGAAATGAAGATTTTCGTCTCGAGTTACATTTTGAAGCACATCACCTAAGATGCCACGAAAATTTTTATTCCGTGGGCCAGTGGAGCATGAAATGAAACAGGCATGCCTTCGAAACTTTGTTGATTATTAGCTTTCTACCTGTACCAGCCAACGGTTCATCCGCGGTGTGCGGGACAATTAACTCCGAACACGGCAACGGCGGCGGCGGCTGGGGGGGGGGGGGGGGGGGGGGGGGGGTGAAGCGAGGGAGGAGGAAGGAGGGGGGGCGGGGAGATAACGGAGGGTTTTACTCACGGAGCACACTGTACATGGCGCGGCGAATTTACCCAGTGTTCCCCGCGCGGAGTACCTGCTCGCCAGCGGGCGCCTCGGCGGTGCGACATTGTCGTCTGCTTTAGCCACGGTTGTTTTGGGGCGGCTTCGTGTACATTGGGGGCTTCCTTCGCCCGGCTTGATTAACTTGTTCCACACCACCTCCTGGGTAACCCGGACCCGACAGAATAAAGTGGTCGTACGACAAATATACGTTAAGGATTGGTTTTAAGGGCGGGAAAACAAAATGTAGAGATGGCATACAGACATCTGTCCGCTAGAGACACACTACCTTCTCTTACCGAATGGGACTGTTTTATCTAAGTTGGTGAATGCGAATTCGGTTGTGTTTTAAGAGGTAATACAATAGGCGGAATGCGCAACATGTCCTGATAAATAACGATTATAAAAGTTCCCTTAGCTTTCTCGCAAGTCTCAAGTTTACTAAACGAACTAGCTCAAATCGGTATAAATGTGAATCACTAAGCTCAAATGCCGAATTGTTTTGGTGTCTACGCTTGTGCCGTGATGTGGTGTAGCCTCGAGGTAGCACATCAAAATATCTAGGTTCCCCTGTGTCACCCTTCGAAAGACGCTCCCCTCCGTTTTCTTTCTGCCAACGCATGGCCGGGCTACGGCAGCGGCGTCACCACTCTTGCCCGGCCGTGGCCTACGCTGCGGTGTTCGGGACGCCGCCCCCGCGAATTACAAGTAACGGATGGCAGAATCTCTCATTTCAGTCTTTGTAGAGCCACGTGTGGGGATTGAAGAGACGTTGCATGGGCAATTGTTTTGGGTGTCGTTTAGAGCTTTGCTTTCAAACCACCTGCACAGCGTGGATTGGAGCCAATTTTTAATGTGTATTTATTCTTCAAATGTGAGGAGGGACCTTTTGAAAAAATCTATGGGCAAGACCGTTTGCTGAGTGCAGGCCGCCTCATCATCGCAGTAAGTTCACTGAGTAATAAACGCCAAACACTGAAGCGCAAGGAACATGTTTCCAGCAAATATAACATCGTCGGCTCTGTATAAAGTAAACCGATTTTTCCGGCAACTGTTTGCCAAGAAATATGAGCAGCTTAGTGGCGACAGATATAAAGTGATCAAAAGGAGGCGGCAAAAATCAGGATGAACTATTTTTGTGAAAGTACGCGCTCTTTACGTGAAGCCAACTATGGCACTAAAACATTAAACAACAAAATCAGGGAATCATGAACTCACGCGCAAAACTTGATGGCGGAGCTGTTGTTGATGAGCATTGCCGGACAGATAGTTAGGTTTTAGTATCATACTTTATTTTCAAAGTTGCGGTGCTAGCAATCGCTGTCAAATGCATCGAAGAGGTCGTCATCTTCTTTGGGGCGAGGGGTCGACGCATAGGCGTCCACAGCATTGTAGACGTTCACCAGCTCTTCATCATCGACTGGAGGCAGCGGTGGCGGGATCTGCGAGTCGTGTCGGGAGGGATTGGTACACTCGTAGCTACGTCCAATTATCCATAGTTGCTTCTAGGGAATGCGGCGGCTGCGATGACCTCTCCGAAGCATGATGTCTGTTTCTTTAGTATTGCACTGAAGTTTGATTTTACGTGCGCAGTAGGGCTTGACGACTGCACTGAAGCTTTTTGTTTTTTTGCTAAATCCACTGCGCGAACCGTGTAATCGCCGGTCGCGGCGGCGCGCGCAGTCACGAGCCCTCGGCATTTTCTTCGCATTTTGTTGTTGGCAACAGCGAAATTACGGCTTGTTCAACAGGTACGCTGTTATAAAGTGAAAAGAAAACGTATTACGAAATATGCGAAAGTTTATAATTTCTATCAAAAGCTGACCGACGGAGCTTGATGGTGTTACTGCGCTTTGTACCTTTGCTGGTTTTCTGTTCTCAGTACAAGGCGAGTACCTATTAGTTTTTATCGCGGCCACGCATTTAATAACGGAGCTGTTTTAAAACTGGCCTTAACGACTGCCTTTGCTGGTATCGTGTCGCTCGCTCTCTGGAGATCTTGACGAATTCATAGCGCAAAAGAACGAGGACAGAGAGAGAGCACACAACACAGCGCAACTTCCAACTAATTTTTATTTCACACAAACGTACAAATATGCATCCCAGCCTACCCGCAATCACTTCGCACTCTCACCGCCAATGCTGACGTGTTGCAGCCATGCGCAGAAACGTTGCCTCCTATCTGACAAATTCACTGACGGCACGCTCACACAGGAAAACCCCGCATTACTAATCAAATCTACCTCTACTATTTCTCTTACTTTCTGTTCCTTGTGTTTCGACCGTATCACACACTGCTCAAACCCGTTCGTGTGGGAAGCGTTATATAGGCCAGACCGGCCGATGTCTTAACGACAGGTTAGGCGAGCACAGACGGAATGTCAGCAAATACAGGGATGGCCATTTGTCTGTTCACTGCCACGACTGCGGCTGCGTGCCACGGTTTGAGCAATGTGTGATACGGTCGAAACACAAGGAACAAAAAGTAAGAGAAATATTAGAGGCAGATTTGATTAGTAAAGCGGGGTTTTCCTGTGTGAGCGTGCCGTCAGTGAATTTGTCAGATAAGGAGGCAACGTTTCTGCGCATGACTGCAACACGTCAGCATTGGCGGTGAGAGTGCGAAGTGATTGCGGGTAGGCTGGGGATGCATATATGTACGTTTGTGTGAAATAAAAATTAGTTGGAAGTTAGCGCTGTGTTGTGTGCTCTCTCTCTGTCCTCGTTCTTTTTGCGCTATGAATTCTTCAAGATCGCCACACCAACTTGCCCAAGAATCCGTACTAGCGCTCTCTGGACCAGGTTTTTCCGCCACGAAAAAACCGGTTCCCCGCACAGAAAAAATTAGAAAAATAAAGAGGTGGTCCTATGGTCACCATATTTTGTAAACGCCGAAATGTTGGCGAGTTGGCTGATGCGGCAGTAAAACTCAATAATACAGCGTGGTAGATACGAGACAAAGAAGGGGAAACTCGGGAGCGGCGCTAGTCCTGTGTGTCCTGTCCTTTTTTTGTCTAATCTCTGCTGCGCTGTTTTAATGTTTCACTGATGATATTTTGACATCAGAAGGCTTATATTAACCCTTACTGTAGCCCTCTGCCGCTCCTGCCATGTAAATGCCTCTCCTCTCTTTCCCGTCAACATCTCACGGTTTTCCCCTCCCGTTTCGCTCCTCCCACGAGAAAATCGGTACAGGTTTGTTGAGGTCAATTCCATTTTCTCTCGTTCTACTGCTCGAGCAATATCGGAAAACATCTAGTTACTTTCGAACTTGGAACACTGCCACAAGGGGGTGCCACGAGCGCTTTTTATTTCTGAGGTCACAAAATTTTTTCAAGCGTATTGTTTTATTTAAATCCTGCAAAAACGAGAAGCCTTGCATTTTTAATTTTAAAAAACAAACAATGCAAGTTTAAACTCGGTATTGATGTCTTACCTCAAATGTGCCTACTTTTTTATTTTACTCCACAATGTTGACAAAGAGGAACATTGCCACCGTATTTAATAGTTTAGAAATGATTTACCTCCATAAACGCCTCGTTCACGAATGATTTTATTTGTAGCCGGGTCGCCCAATCGATGGGCATACAGGCAGGCCAAAATGTTCTCTTTGCAATAGCGGAAAAAGACTATCGTCTTTCACCCCACAAAGGTGCAGTGAAATGAAAGAAGTATACTGAGTGTATCAAAGATGCAAACCCAAAATAATGAACCCTAGCACTGCTCATACACCCCTGCTTATACTTGAATAGCTGAGTTAAAATCGAAGCTTTCATCAGGTATCTGAACCATTGCTTTATATTTTTTTTATTTTCTATGAGTATTGTTTCTAAAGTTATGACTGGAGGTATTTCCCTGATTTACAGAACTAGACGATGTTTTCTTCAAATCTTGAATTTAAATAATATTTCTCATTAGTTCGTACCCCGGTTTATAGCAGTGAAGCTTCCGAAGTTTTAAGTGCGAATGCACTTTATAGCGACCCCAAACCATCCACCGCCGGCGGCGGCGGCGGCGTGCGCAGTGCTCCTCTATATTTAAAATAGAATAGCATCCGGCGCCAGGTTTTTGATCCGAGGACTTTGCGGCCGCAGCGCGACGCTCTCACCGACCAAGCCACGGACGCGACGGTGATATCAGTGTTAGTGACGCGCCTTATATCTTTAACGCATTCAAACTACGTCGTCAGCGGCGTGCGTTGGCGACTCAGCGGCGTTATAGCGGCTTGATAACTGCGTGGTGTACACGTGATACTACAAACCCGATGGAAGAGATGGAAGAGAAGGCGGCGAGGCGGTGGGCTGCGGGGGCCGAGCGCAAGCGCCGCAAGCGGGCCGACAACCGTGCATTCGCCCTTTCACATTCTCCCCCTCGGGGAAATGCGGGGGAATTTTTTTTAATTTCTATGCGCGCTAAACAACGCTCGTCGTACGTTGCTGTGAATGTACGAAGTTTCCAATTCGTGCTACTAAATGCATGACATTCGTTGAGCTATCTGAGGTGGTTTTCCCGCCGTTATCACGGAGCAGATAGTGTTGTCATTAATCGCTTGCAAACTAGAAATACAGCTGTATGGGTGGTACTTTACTTGCGTGCTCATCATAAGGTAGTTCGGAAGTGCCATCAGACTTCCTAATAATCGTATGTGCTATTCATGAAGCACTGTATATATTACGGACTAAGTGGGTGTTCCGCGAATAAATATTTCAGACCGACAGCCCGAAAGTTAAAAATGTTCAGTACTACCTTGTACATTTACTGTGATAAAAAGTGAACAAACTTTTTCCACACCAAAACTTCAAGATTTTTTGGTCTTCGCTTTGTTTATTGCTTGGCTATTTTTATATTTAACACGAATTCCTGAAAGTATTTAAGACCTTCGTTGCCCGTTAGACAACATAGTTTAAAATTCTTCGCAAATATGTATGACAACGTTTGTAATGTTTTGCACAAATCCGGCAGTACGCAATCCTCATTCAGGTTTTTTTTCCTTGTTTATCGCAGGAAACTTCGAGCACCTATACTGAGCACTGCTTGCTGCAGACGCAAGCTGAGACCGCCACACTTCCAAGCTCTCGATTGCAATTACGACCGTGCATTCTCCGCCTTTCTAAAACGTTCAGCCCCGTTCGAACTAAAAACTGAAACCCGTTCTACGTAGAAGCAACTGATAGTTGCGCTGCGACTCTATTTAGTTCCTAGTTTAAAATAAAGTGTCACTAGTACTACTTCCAATCTCTGAGTAGTAGTACTAGCAGTCTTAGCATCAGTAGTAAAAGCTGTTCTTTTCGTTTATTAAGTCCAGTACTAAACAAAACAAACGTTTCACGCCTTATAAAGTTGATTGTCATGCTGTCTGATAACGCTAGCAAGTTCCCAACAAGTAGCGTAAGCATTGTTGATCCTGTGTCTTGTAGTGTTTCTGTTATTTGGCTATATGCATTAAACCTTTTCCTGCCCTAACTGGCATGGGCAAGAGAAGGATCAGAAGCCGCATTTCTCAAATAGATGTCTAATTATTGTCATGATCTCATGTTATTGTTAGGGGTTGAGAAAAACGCAACGTTTCTGAACTATACATCGTTTCTTAGCGTGAACATCCGCCAATAAAACAAAGTGGCATTAACAGATTCTGAAATTTAAAAAAACAATTGGACGTTCGAGCACTATTGTGAACTGAATTGTGTTTGCTTTGTATTTCCCTGTGCCTTTGCGCCCACAATTCTCATCATATTGTGTATTTTCACACTTGTGCGAATTCGCCGAGTAAGGGGGCTGTCATGTCAGTTGTGCTCCCTCCTGAAATATTATTTGATTGTTCTGAACGAGTGTCTGGGATATTTTTCAAGACAGCATAAGTTACTGACCCAAGCAGATTGCAAGACCCCTACTTTATCCCGCTTTTCAAGTTCGGATCAAAGCAATGATCACAAGACGAGTTGCATGCAGTTGCTCGAGGAACGCATCGCTAGGCTCATTGTTACCAAATTTGTGGCATGCGGGAAATGTCTCAGGGTGTGCAACCCTGCTTTCCTGGAGCGAAGCTTCGCACAAGCACCTCCAGATACGTTTTCCTTTGAGGAAAATTGCGGTACTGCTTCCAGCGTTTTATTAAAGGTATTTTATTATTTGAAGCTCATTTTTTAGGTATCCCTTATTGCACATGAATAACAATGGGGAGTCAAGACTCACTGACAACTAAACAGTAGCCCCATTGCAGGGCGACAGATTTCGCGGTAGCCGCTAGAGATTGCCTACGGATTAACATCGATCAGTAAAATTGCAGGCCAGAACTGCATCGTCTTCATGTTAAAAACCCGCCATTGACACGTGACGATGAGTAACAAGCTTTACTTGCTCGCCGTTATGACGTCGGGGTCGCTCTGGAGTGTGCATGGTGGCCTAGAAGCTTGAAGAAGAGGGTAGGGTGACTTGTTTTTAGGTATTTCATGGAGCAGTGGGCTTTTCTGGCCGATCTTATGGTGATGGGGTCAAGGCTCAAGAAACTCATTGACTTCACCCGTATAAAGCATACTTCGTCATAGATAAGTACGTGCTTAGAACTATGTCCCAGGAGCATTTCAGCTCAACAACAAATATTGTCTGCTCGTGCGTCTTTCCAGGATAGGTGGCACCAATATTGATGCAGTTAACGTACATGTTATATCTAAAGCAATGAAATGTCATTCCGGTGTGCCTAGAAAGGACATAGCCCTAACTTGTAATTATTTGAAACTCCGACCCAAATCCTCCCCAAAAATAGACATTGTACTCCTGTGTCCATTACGACTGAATGTCTTGGCCTCCGCTCGACAGCTGTAACGCGAATGTAAATGTTTAGGGTTCCGCATGCGTCGGGGTGTTCTATCACGGTACTTTAAAGTTGAAGGTTAATCACTCCTTGTTTTCGTATTGTATGTGCCATGCCTCGTCAACTTGGTAAAAGGGGCATTCTGGTGCCTGTTGCGCAAGGGCTTATACAAACGGTGACTAAGTTGTGACAGAAATGTCAGTGTGTGGTGATTCAAGTAAATATATGTGTGTAACCACTGTTCCGTTGACTAAAAGTGCTCATTTTATGGGTGTAAATAGACCTGACTAAAAATTAAAAATTTTTCACTAGGTACATTCATGTTATAGGGGTTTATATGCGATGGCTCCGGGAATATCAAGGCGTGATCTCCAAGTGAGGATTCTCGCGGACAAGAGGAATACTCACGACTTCCCTCAACGCTGAGGGGCTCTGAAGTTCGTGGGAGAAGGGTTTTCGAAATATAACATTTTCAGGAAATTCAGAAACACTGGTTTGTGTACATTGGCTGGTCTGATAGAAAAATTACGTGCTGGTGCCGTATTTCAAAATCTAACCTTCAGAGAAGTGTTGTTTTCCGTCATAAACACGTGATCCTCACAAACACGTACATTGACCATAGGAAATCATTCCACGCCTAGACCCGAAATGATGACAGTGGCCGATTTATGTGGCGATTCGTTGTCTTAGGTGAACACTTCAGTAGGTCAATTTTTTTTTCCTGAAGTGTTTGCAAAAATACTTCTGATGTTGTAGTTTGTTGTGCGTTTGTACAACTCTTGCTGTAGTGAACGTTGAAGCGTATCACATAAATACTTTCATGCCTTGATACGGGACCAAAGGGTTGCCTACACCGCTAAATTGAGAATATACGGCAGCATTCTCGAAATACCGATCTGTTGAGCCCCGCGGAAATTTCTCATTTAGTTCTACAGATTGGAAAGGAGCATCCAGTTTATGAAAACTTTCTTATAAGGTTTCTGGTTACCTTGCTCTATGAAACGTGGATTGTTTTTGCAGTTTTTAAAAAAGAATGTTCTTTGGCTTGTAATACGTGTGCTGCTGGGAAAAAAATGCAGGGTACTGTACTGTGAAGGTGTTGGTAATTAATGGTCTTGACGCTACGTGTGGGCAGGTTAGGAAAAGTGTGTCCGTTTGTAGCGCTTGTGACTGTGAGAGTTTCATGTGAACACAAAAATGCGATGAGTAGTAGAGGCTTTGCACATTGACATCACGCCAGGTATTTCACCTAAAATGATCGTCCCACCAATGCATCTTTATATAACCCGCCGCGGTGGCTCAGCGGCTAAGGCGTTGCGCTGCTGAGCACGAGGTCGCGGGTTCGATTCCCGGCCGCGGCGGCCGCTTTTCTGATGGAGGCGAAAAGCAAAAACGCCCGTGTGTACGAGATTACGGCGCACGATAAAGATCCCCAGGTGGTCAAAACTAATCCGGAGCCCTCCACTACGGCGCGCCTCATCGCCTGCGTTGCGTCGGCGCGTTAAACCCCACAATCAATCAATCAATATTTATATAGTTGTGAAGCGGACTATAAATGATTTGGGTGTGAGCACTTCAGTAATTGATTAGTTCCTATAGACAAATCAATGTAAATGTTCTGGGGCATTTTTATTGCCTGGCGTCCTAATCTGGCATGTTAATTGTCTTTGTAGCTATTGCGATAGTAGCAAAGAACGTTCCTATTTTCTTAGCCCTGCGCATGGGTGTGTGTCGGAGTGAGGATAACAGCGCCATCAAGCTGTGTTGGCCTCATGATAATAGAGCCACCCTTTGGTATCAAGTAAATATTGCAATCCTATGACGCTGCGCAGCAGATGGTGTGCACATAGAAAGAATGCGCGAGCGTCCCGGCCTCATATTTAGCCTAATATTACGCTTTGAGCTACAAACGTGTTCAACCGGTACCCCAATCGTCAACCTGTTTTGACAATGGCTGATACTTTCTAGTTTTTAGCACTAGTGCTACGCAACTTTAAGCATAGATATCAACCGGACAAAGGCGTCTGCCTAATCACCTCACTTCTAACACCGGAGAAAAATAAACATGCAGAGAAATATAATTGCAATATTCGAGAGACATAGTGCAAATTAGGGTAAATGTGGCGCATTCACCAATTTATTCGGAGTGCGTATGTGTCAGTTAGGTTTGTAAAAAAATTACATTGCACAAACTTTATATTCATACATAGAAATCATTTTTTTGCTACGTAGAATAGTGAGTAAGCTATGTCAATTTTTTGTGTTGGTGTCGAGAAGCCTGCCTTTATTGCTTCAAGTCGGAGCGTATTACAGCAACTGCTAATTTGTGGGGTACGTACTCAGGTGTCTGTGCATTGAAATGCTCGCTGCGAGCACATCCGTGCGCTCAAAGTCCGTTTCGCACGCGCTGCCGCTGCGAGGCTGCGGTTAGGAGAGCAGGCGCTAGTATTGAGTTCTCGTTTTTGCTGTCGCTTCTTTTGAGAAACACCGATAAGGTAAACACGCCACCCCCCCTCCGCCAGAAAGTAGGCCTCAACGTTAAAGGAAACGGGTGAACTGAACCCGGCGTCCAAGGAAGATGGTCTAGGGCACAGTCCGAGGAGCCGGAGGATGTTGTGTATGGATAACAGGTGACGCGCAGGTGTTGGGCGCCTCCTCGGAGAGAATGCATGACGGGTTAAGTCAGTTGATGGAGGCCTGCACCCTACCCGATTTGTAGGATGATGGTTTTGTCGTAACGACTGACTTAGTATGTCCTGAGTAAGGAGGTTAGACAGATGCACGTATATCGCAGTCGGGGAGAAATGCATGCGTGCTAGTGGCGATGCCCTTAAACAGAGAGGGCGTCAGCGTGGCGTGATTTGATGCTCGCTACGAACGCAGGATGCCTATAGTGCGTCGGAGCTGGGTGACAAAGTCGGTAAGGTCCAAGCTGCATAGTGATGTGGAAAAATGTATTGCCCAAGAAGTCCCAAAGTAGGCGATGCTGTTCCCCTTAGACGAGCTCTGCGGAGGTGAACTGAATGTTTATTGTGAACGTGGCGAGCAGACCGATAGCGGCGGTCGGTAGAAGCTCGAGCAAGGTTGAGTTCGGGTGGCGCACGATGGCTACTTAGAGCTGCCTGTGGACGAGCTCGATCATTCTGTGGGCGCAAGGTTGGGAACTGGTGGCCCATAAATGCTCGAACCAGTCGAGAGCCCGAGGAGCCTGAAGAATTGTGATTTGACCAGCCATTCTTGATTCGTTTCGACGCGGGGACGGGTGCCTAAGCGGAATGTCCAGCCAGAGACAAAAGCCGATGTGACCTTTTCTGCAGTACTCCCTTCGCGAGGCCATACCTCTGGCCATCGAGTGTAACGATCAAAGGCGATAAGGTACTATCGTAAGGTTCGGATGGTACAAGGGAGCCAATGATGTCAATGTGGACGTACTGAAACCGTTCTGACGGCAGGAGAATGCCCAGGGTGGAAAAAAGGGCGTGACGCGAGGTTCGGGCGTATTGACATTGGATCCAAGTGCGTTCCCACCTGCAGCAGTCGCACTGCATTTCGGACCAAATGTGGTGGTCAGTAACAAGGCGTGTAGAAGGGCGAATGCCGGGATGATGGAGGTCATGTATGAAAGTTGATGGAGGTTGAAATGAGCGCGGCGACGCTGTGAATGCACGTAACGTCCCACTCGTCCTTTGAATATGTCGCTGCAGAGACGCTGTCGCTGCAGTGACAGCGACTTGTAGAAGCTGGAAAAAATCATTCTCCAGGAGCTGCCGAAGCTGGGAGTCTATTTTCTGAGCATCGGGGAGGGTGTCAGTCGTCACGGGTACTAGCTCGACAGAGGAGACACGGTAGGAGGCGTCTGCGCACTTATTATTCTTCCCCGTCATGTGCTGAATGCCTGCGGTAAACTGGGCGGTAAAGGACAGTAGGCTTTGCAGAACCGGTGGGAGTTTGTCGCCGCGTTGAGAGAAGGAATAGGGGATATGTTTATGGTCGGCATAGAATGGTGCAGTTCCTTGCCTCGAGGATGTCGCGGAAATGTTGAACCGCCTTGTTGAGGGCAAGAAGACCTATGTAGTACGTTGGCCAAGGCATCTCCGCTTGGGCCAAATTTGTATGGTGGAGCTGCAAGAGGACGATCGCATTTTTGGGCTGAAGAGTTTCTCACCAAATGCTCCACGGGCCCAAGTTTTTGCTCACGCGCTACATGGGGAAGCATCCAACAGCGATGCTAGAGGCATCTGTGATCAGTCCCAAAGGAGCATCTGGCTAGGGAGGAGAGAGCAGGGTGGCGTTGCAGAGGGCAGCTTTGGAGTCTTCCGACATCAGGCGTATGGCGTACTGCAAAACGCAAAACAGGAAAGCTCATTTTAGACAAGTGCTTCAAGATAAAAACGCTTCCTGTGGTCGACATTAAAACAGGATCCGTCGCTTTATGTTCCTGACGTCTATCCGATTGCACCTTTACAACAAGGTCGACACGGTGTGAGATTGCACACTCAAGATGCAGACGACACTGAAACCAAATGTGCACAATCGTTCCTGAATAGATGTGACGTTTGCAAAGAAGTGCTGCGTCACTACGGCAGATACCCTAAACGTCTTCCGAATCGATTACAGGGCCATGCTGTAGAAGATAAAAGTGTTCAATGCAAGTAGGAACGTGAAAATGATAAAAATGCGGGTATTTAATCAATTGAACCTATTGCTGTCTGTTTATATTAAAGATCAAGTAGTACGGTCAGTGGTCACTACACTACATTCACACTATTTCTCTCTTTTGCAGTCCGTCATTGTAATCGCGCACAAGAGAGCTTCGCTTTCCATCCATCCTCGTCGTTACACGAATAGGTCGTCAATCTATCTATTTTATTTATTTTAGGTGTCAAATACAGAGCACCACTAACATGGGTATCTCTTGGGACACCTTCGAGGGTGCGGTTTCTTTACCTTACATTGAATACTTTGCAAAAGAAACACAAAATAACAGAAGTTTCTTCAACACCAGAAAAAGTTTACCGTAAATGCACTGTTTCCTCCATGGCAATTCCACACTCTTGCGTCTTTTTCGCCAACGAAGGGCTTGTGCAGAAACGCGTGAAATGTTTCATTACCAATGTTTTGATCTACCATGCGGCTTATCGGTAAGGTTGGAAAGAATATTTCTCGCAGAGAGCTCATACACGGGTTGCTCATCTTAAATGCCGCTTTGTCTTATTGCTTGTGCCAAAGTAAAACCACTCAATGCTCCAAGCGAATGAAATCGATGGGGTCTTAGAAAAAGCCCGGTGAGTGCAGAAGTCACTATATCGATGGGATGTGGATGTTTAGGCATTTATACTACTCTTGCTGCGAATAGAAGCCGTACTTCACAGTTTCAATAATTCCCCTTTTAAAGTATAAAACATTACTCGAAACTGGCTATATAAAAATGATTTAAACCCGTATCCAGATGATCAGAAAAGCCAAATCGGTAGCTATTGATATTTTCCGTGCTGCAGGATGTAAAAGTGCGGTCATGCTAGAGCTGCCAGCCAAAAGCTGGCTGTACTGCCACAAAGAGACGCAACATGAATTATAAATATCTTTGTGCAGCTGTGCAGTCGGCTGTTTATTTAGGCCAGCATTTTTAGAAAAATTGTGTAGCCCTAAATGTACCTTTTAATTTTACCCTCAAAGTATTTTCTTGCATTCAATGTTTTCTCAAAAGTTGATGAAAGAAATTTTCAATATAAACAATTTCTTTTCCTAAAGATAAATATCATCATTGTTACCAAATTGATTTTAATATCGAGGAAAAACAATTGTACAACCGATATTTTGAAATCGCTATTTAAATTGAACACAGTTCTCAAAGATGTATAAGCTCATCTTTCTGGTGTAATATAAAAAAAAATTAAGTGTGAACCGTGTTGGGGGCCACATTTGTAAGACAAGCACTTTTACAGCCTCTTATTTTACTCTCACGTGCCAACATGCCTAACGTAAAGTGGATTTGGTATTGCTGCAAGACGACAGTGAAATGGCGGAATTCACGCACGCGCTAATTGTGTGCAACAGATTGGCTTTTAAGGGAGTACCCTTTTGGATTTGATCTGTGTTCTACAATTTTTGTTATCAAACGCTAAATGGCCTCTTTGTCTGCGAGAACTATTCGTACTAGCGCATGAAACAGCTGCGAAGAAATAATAATACGTCTCTCGAAGGGTGGCCAAACGCTTCGATCGTAGAACACTGGTTATGGGGGTCACCAGAAGTTTTTTTGGGACGCGTTTTCTTTGTTTTTTAGTAAACCTCTCGAGCCTCAAATATTTTCCGGTGAAATTGCTAGTGTGATACAACCACCACATTGCACTCATTCAGGCTCTTCATTAAGTGACCTGACTTGGTGTGACAAAATAGACGTTTTCTCAGCACTAGCGGACTTCAATATTTTGGAAAACCCAGCTTCACTTTAGAAAGTGCCGCCTCAAAACAGTGATCTGTACAATCGGGTGATGTAGGCAAGGAAGCCCCAAGAGTTTTGTGTTTAAAAAGGTGCAGGAGGGTAAAAGTAAAGATACAGTCAAAATCGAACTAATAAAACTCGATCTTACAAATTTCCGCACCTAACGAACAAATTCGGATTTTCCTGCTGGTGCCTATGTGGCTCAATGCTTTTCTGAACTTGTAATAACGTACTTGATTGGGTGCCATTCCCGAGGCATCTTGTTTTGTTTTTACGGAGCTCTACTCGATAAGATCAGCAGCCCCAGAAATGGTACAGTTAGTTTCCAACCGTTCCAAATTGCTCAAGTGGTCGTGCCCGCTCCAGTCCAGGTGATGGGCGCTATTGACTTGCCCAGATGCTTTGCTGGGGTTCACGCGTTGTTGGCTGAACGCGCTGGCGTGCTACGAAGAATAGATCGGCCCAATGCCAACGAAGTGCACGGAGGTAAAAATCACAGGCTTTTTTGCCAGGAAATGAATTTATTTCCTCCAGAGCCTCTAGCATTTTATTGGTATTGTTTTCGCCGCGGGCTTCTAGCGCATGGCTATATTATCGGCAGGCGACTGCCGCGATACCGCAAACGCGATGTCATGGTAGCTGCTGGGATGTGCATCCCCTTAACATTCAATTTATGGAATCATCAGCTTGTCAAATGCATTCGAGATTTCACGAAGTTCTCGAGTTATTGAAATAATTCACGGATCGCGGTGACTTCATTGAATCGGGTTTTAACTGTATTGTGTGTAAATAAACTAAGAGAATTCGGGTTGAGGTGCTCAAGGTACATTTTGGTTCAATGAACAGCCGGTTGGCTGTACAACATTTTCCCGCAAGTGTAATTCTCAGCGCTAAAAGGGCATGAGTAGCACGCAGCACAAGCACGCATAAAAAGTAAGGGCAATTCTTACCGAAGAAATGGTAAAAAACACACAACCCTATGCCAGGGTATTTAAAACCCTGAAAACACATCTACAAGAGGTTCAAAGTTCCGTAAAAAGCGGGTTATACGGTTTTGTCTTTATTGGGGAAGGAAGTCAGCATCGACACTTGAAATTTTCAAATCAAATCAAATCAAATTTTATTTTCAACAATACAATGTTGAAGGTCACCCTGGCATAAAAGCTGCTAGACGCAGCTTGACGGGGCCAGGGGGCCCAATATACACTTCAATGACATGCATTCGTACAGTGATAATTAAAAACAAGATTTCTACAATCATGTGATATACCAAGTCTATTTAAAAAAAAAACATCTGTGTAAAAGCATCATTGAATTTACAACAGAAGGGGAGCAGGCAATCGCAGGCAAAACGTTTCCCGTACTTTACACTTACTAAAAGCATTCAGCAAACAGACCGACAAAATATGCGAATAAAACTCTGTACACAACATTTATTTATTGACATAAGCATCACGAAGGGCATGTCGCGTAAAGCTCTGCACTGAAAATTCGACGCTGTTTCTGTTTAATATGGACGGAATGTTATGTGCCAATGCTTGGAAAAAGTAATTATTTCGGGGAAATGGTACTAGCCACATATCAGGTTTGCGAGTTGAGTAATTCTGGGTCCGGATTGTTAGGCAAGATAATCGTTTCAGGAACTGCTGATTGAGTGCATCAGAAAAGTAGAATTGGAAAAGCAGGCGGTAATCGTATAGATTATCGATCTTTATTAATTTATGCTGTGCAAAAAGTGCTCGAGTGGGATGAAGGTAGTGTACGTTGTTAATGCAGCGAACCGCCTTCTTCTCTAACAACAATGGGTGGTAATATTTTGTTGTTGTAGTGCCACAAACCAATGTGCAATAGTTTAAACGTGATCTAAAAATACAGTGGTGAATTTGAAGTTTGATACTGAGTGGGAAGAAGTCCCGGCACCGATAAAGTACACCCACAGCAGAAGATAGTTGTTTGGTCAACGTTTGAATGTGTGCATCCCAGCTCATGTGACGTGAAAGCACCACACCCAAAACTTTGTGTTGCTCTACTAGATCGATCTTAGAATTAGCCAGATAAAGGTCTTCCGTAACGAATACACGTTTATTTTTTGGTGTGAACAAGATAGCTTTTGACTTTTTTGTGTTGATTTTTAAGCAGTTTGCTTCGGACCACTCGAGCAGTTTATCTAGAACAGCAGTTGCAGCAGAGAACAAGTCGTTACATTATCTGAGGACAGAAACAGGCTCGTGTCGTCAGCATATAAGACAAACTGTGAGCGGTTATCGATACAAATGAGATCATTCACGTATACGTTAAATAAAAAGGGGCCCAAAATACTTCCTTGTGGTACACCGAACCGTATTTGTTGAAATGACGACTGATACGCATTTATCGCCACGCATTGTTCACGTCCGTTGATATAAGATTGCATAAGTGAATTCGGCAGCCCACGAATTTCATACTGATTTAATTTCTGAAGTAATATATTATGATTTAGTGCATGAAAAGCTTTGCTGTAGTCAATAAATATTCCCAGAGTTGGTCTACTAGCTTCAATGTTTTTATTACTAATTCCTTTTGTACTAAGAGGGCGGACTCGGTCGAACAGCCTTTTCGGAAGCCATGCTGGCATTCAGACAAAATTTGGTGTTTTTGAAAGAAAGCATTCAGGCGGGACAGAATAATTTTTTCTAGAGCCTTTGAAAAAATTGGAAGGACCGATATAGGCCTGTAGTTGGCGGCATCATTCTTGTCCCCTCCTTTGAATATAACCGACACTTTCCGGTTTGCAGGGCAAGGTTATAAATATGAACTAGGTAATAGCAGATGACGTCGAGGACATGTTTGACGGGGCGTATTTGTATATTGTCAACATCGACACTTTTGCTATTTTTGAGGGACTCAAAAGTGCGTTGCACTTCAGAAAAGTCTGTTGGCTGCAAGAACGCGGTATCAGGAATGTTGCACTGAACACGGTACGATGAAACACTGGGAGGTACGGTACTAGGAATGGCGTTGATGTAATGAGCATTAAAGTGTTCTGAGAGAGCAGTATTATTCAGCGCTTGGCCGTTAACAATCATTTCAAATTTATCATTTGGCACTGTACGGGCATTCAGGGCATCATTGATAATTTTCCAGACATGGTCTGGACGCGAAGTTTGGGCCTCATAAAATAGCTTCTGGTAATAAATGGTTTTCGCCTTGCGCAGCTCAGCGGTCACCCGGTTGCGAATTTTCTTAAAGGAAACGAGGGTAGAAATGTTCCGTGTTTTTAAGAATGAGCCATACAGTTTGTTTTTTTCTTCAATCATTTTTATCAGTTCAACACTGATCCAGGGTTTTCTTACACGCCTTGGGGGCTTGAAAGTTTTTATTGGAAAGCTAGTATTGTAGTGCTTTGTGAATATGGTCACGAAGAAATTGTACGCATCGTCTGCATTGGTGCTGTTCATAACTGGTGTCCAGTTACTGAAGAGTATACAATTTCGGAATTTTTCGAGGCCGCAATCAGCGATGCTTTGATAGCTAATCTTAGGAGCTATTGGTTTACGTCGTGATGCGCATTCCGAGTAGGCCACGAACACCGGGCAATGGTCGCTTAAATCAGAGTTAATCGTGCCCGCTGCCGTAACAGGCGTGTCATAATTAGTAATAAGAAGGTCGAGAATAGTGGAACTTGTAACAGTTACACGAGTTTGTGTTTGAATAACGTTTTTAAACCCAGAAGCAACAATGCGGTGAATCATGTCGTTTGAACATGAGCTGTCGCCAAGAAGATTGATGTTAAAATCTCCGCCAAGGAACAACCGGAGCTTTTTGTAAGACGCATACTCAAGTAGGCCATCTACAAAGCTTTTAAACAGTTCAGTGTTACCTGAAGGAGGCCGATACAACACACAAAAAAGCACGTCATGTTGCTGCACACAAAGAGCTTCATAATCTTCGGTTACCGAAGAGAAATGGGGCACTTTCTCGAAAAAGCCTGTGTCGCAAGAAATATAGATGGCGATGCCACCACCGCGCGAATTGGTGCGGTTGGCAGAGAAACAGTTGTAACCTGGTAATGTAGGTGCTCTGTTAAAGGAATTAAACCAAGTCTCCGTGAGCATAATGACGTTAAATCTAAACGAAAACTGCTCAAGGAAGAAAACAAATTGGTCGTATTTTTTTACTAATGAACGGGTGTTGAGATGAATAAGAGAGGTGGTCTTTTTTCGCACGAGCACACAACTTAATACATCGTGGTTGCACGAATTTCTGATAGAGGATGTCATGAGGCGCCGACATCACGCCGACGAGACAAGCTATGCATGTGAGTGATACGTACTATGGCCTACGAAATTTTAGATAGTTCATTTACTGAGTCGATGTGAATGCAATCTTGGCCATCAGATTTCCGTGCCAATATTTTGCCATTTCGGGTCCATACGTACCGCCAGTTGGGTTTCGCTCGCTTCTTTGCAATGGCCAAGGAATAGTAGGCGTTTCTGGCTTTGGCATAGGTGTTCATTACCGAAGACAGGAGCACTGTTGTCTAAGGGGGAAGAGACATCCGCATTCACGCCTGGTTGCCCACATAGCCCCAAGGAGCCGTTAGTGATGCGCTTCTTTTTAGCCTTTTCCAGAACCTGGTCTCGTTTCTGGCGGCTCTTAAACTGCACGATGATGTGACGATGTTCAGCATTACCCGTAGGCACGTGGTGGCATGCTTCAATGTCCTCAGGCAACACTGTCTCCTCGATAGCGGTGCCAACCTTCGCAACCAACTCCGTGACATTCTCAGAATCAGTCTCTATGACCCCTTTCAGTTCCAGATTGCAACGGCGAGAATACTGCTCGTTATGCAACATCTTTTTTTCTAGCTCTTTGAGGCGTTTTTCATGTTCGTGGCATTGCTGCCGCAGTCGCTCGTTTTTCTTTTTTTAGCTCCTTGTTTTCTTTGGCAACAGTAGCCAACTCTTTTCTAAAGTCCTCAAAAACTTTGTTTATGTGAGTCATGCTTTTGGCCACTTCGCGCATTTCGGCCCGTACATTGCGATTATCACTGGTACTAGGAGTTTTCGTCATCTCACAGTTTTTACAAACAATACAACAATCTATACAACAATCTTGGCAGCAGCAACGACGCTTTTTTCAAACAACAAGACACTTGGCTTTCAAACCAACCTGCGCAATGGGACGAGCCAAGAGTTACAGCTGCGCTCCAGGCGTCGTCGCAGCTGCCAATGGCTTGGTCCGGGAGCGGCGGGACTTTATACAGGCCGGCCGTGGCGTCACAATCCCTCGTGGTCCCAGGCAGGTGACGCAGATTGCAGGTTCGCCAGTGATGACTGTCGCCTTTCTGGGTCAAGCGTACCGATGCTGCGGGGCACACGTGGGGACTGCGGACGAGCTGTACAATGACCTGCGCAATGGGACGAGCCAAGAGGTTACAGCTGCGCTCCAGGCGTCGTCGCAGCTGCCAATGTCATGTCGCTGAATGTTTCTAAATGTCATGTCGCTGTTCATTGTCGGACAGGGTACAAAGTCTCGCTGCTGCTATGAAACAATTCCATCAACTATGTGTACGTCTAACT
>JABSTR010002996.1:0-59496 GCA_013339765.2 Haemaphysalis longicornis | reverse complement strand
CTGTGCAGCACGATGTCGCGGTGCAAATTCCTGACCAACCATAACCAGAGCCACCTCATTCGCCGTGGCTACGTTGATGCGACCTTTGTGAGCGTCTACGGGTTTGCTGTGTTCCAAAATGACAACGTCGAACGACTTACACGTTGGAGGCACTTTTTCCAGGGTGGTCTTGAAGACCTTCACGTAGCTATTGATCTCGTGCAGCATTTTCTGCAGTTGTTTGACCAAAGGCCTCTTTATGTCCAGAAAGTTGGCACACCTCAACCGCACTTCCCTTTCGTCCTCGCCAACGAAATAGATTTGCAAGAATTGTGCTTCTCGTTCAGGTTGCGGCAGAAGTCCTCCCACCAAATGATACACTTGCCCCTGAACATTGAATGTGGGCATGAAGCGATCGTCAGCAATATGCTTGGCACCCAATCACGTCATTTGGAAGCCCCCAGTGTACTTCCGCACACGGTCCATAATATGGCCATGTTGTGGGTGGGTGCTCATCAAGAGGCTGTTGAGGGTCGGGTGAGTGGCTGAAAGGGTGGAAGCTGCACTTTGCCAGCGCTGCAGCACACGCCTAGGGCGCTGATCCTTCCACATGAATGCATTGCAAAGTGGCACTTGTGGATCGTGCTGTCTAAGGCGACTGTCCTGTACACCTCATAAGCCAGGTGTGGATCATAAGCCATGCCTGAGAAAGCTTTGACACTTCCACGGAAGCCCTCGCCCTTCCACTCGTCTTCCGGGATGGTTTGCTCATACCGAGATTTGGCTGCTATCACCCCCACTCACTCATTTTGTTTGTATGTAGCCACCGATGCCCTGTGTACCTGAGGGTGATCTCTTTAGTACGTGGCCGCCGCTGCTCTGTGTACCTCAGGCCGATCACGTTGGTGGTACGTGTCTGTTGCTCCTCGGTGTACTTCGTGGTGATGTTGATGGTACCTTTGCGCTGCAGACCGGGCACCGCGAGATTACTTTGAGCATATTTGTGGCCGCTTCCCTAACTTGCTTTGTTCTTTTATGGTGGGCGTATGTGAGACGACGTTTGCCCCTTATACGACGTTTAACCGGAGCTTTCTTAGGAGTGGAAAAACAGAGGGCTGTAATAGCATCAAAGGGGGGTCCGGCTCGGGAAGGGGGGTCAGGGAAAGCACCTGCATAGGCTCGTGTGATACGTACACACCAAAAATGCCGCTAGAGAGGTCCTGCATAAAACGTAGCCTTGTAACTGGGTCGCCTTTCACACCCAAACGCGCATAAGGTCAGCATTATGGTAAACCTCAAACACGAAAGCGAAGAGTTGGCTAGCTGCCACCAGTTCACACAAACCACCGCTGACATGTCTCGTACCTTAACTTATGAAGTACTCAGTGGGGCTGGTGTAGTTATCCCTTGAACTGCCATGTGACATGATAGAAAACTCCTCCGTTGTCCACCACGTGTCTAACGATTACCTCAAGCACTTCTCTCGCCAATAGTTCCGTGTTATACATGAGGTCGGAAAGAGACCGGAACAGGCAGGCTCCATCACCTTTGATGGTAACGATGGAGTGAAGCACCTTCATACCAAGTAACATTCAAAAATATAAATTCCATTGTACGCAACATGTCAAATGCAAGGTGAAATGAAAACGTTGCAGCCCGTGAATACGCGAAGCGTTATAAAATCACTGCAGACATGCAAAATCATAAATAGAAGTGAGCATAAGCCATCTTCCTCACTAAGAAGCAAAAAGGAAGCCCCAAAGAAGTAAAAGGACGAAATAACAGAACATTTTAAGGGGCACGGTCAGATTGAAACAAAAAAACAAGTTCCTTGCTGGCATGGATACATTTCTGCCATGCCAGGTCGCGTGTCAGGAGAAAGATGCAAAATGGCGCATGGCGGCAACAGTCGAAATGCACCTGAGAAAGGATAGAGCACGGCAGCAGCATAAATTATGGCACAAAATAGAAAATTAACGCTGCTTAAGAATCAGTTCTTCTCTGCCATGCGAGAACAAGTAGATCGCAGAACCTTTACGACGTAGGTGTCGTCGATCCCGGCGTCTTTGGGGCACGTTGGTACCGTGGATCCATTGACTGGCATCTTCCGCGGCGAACGCTGCCGTTCACAACGTCTTCTAGACACCACGTGGCGTCCACACAGCTGAATCACAGGGAAACAGTAAATTTTCTTTGAAAGTGCAGACGGAGTGAAGAATGAACAGTTGGAAAGCACGTTTGCAGCACTCCGAGGGCAGCGATAACAGGAGTGAATCAAAGGGACACCATTCAACCAGATCCAGTCAAAAAAAAACGCAGACGCACATAGCGAGCGAGCCACTTGTTACATGCGTTTCTTCCCCCGTTCGTTCCTCGTGGTGCACGTAATGCGCAGTGGTGGCGGCCATGAGTGTCATCTGTAGGTCCGTTAGAAAAGCATGGCTCACCGTTGTTTGATTAAAATAATGTGGACTGCTACGGGAGGTGTCTGGT
The DNA here is from genome assembly GCA_013339765.2 of Haemaphysalis longicornis. Lineage (NCBI taxonomy): Eukaryota > Metazoa > Arthropoda > Arachnida > Ixodida > Ixodidae > Haemaphysalis > Haemaphysalis longicornis. Next base: position 57,024 of record JABSTR010002996.1, on the reverse strand, counting down.
TGCTCAAAGCTTGAAGAGATGGTGCGCGGCATTAAATAACATGGGCGCCTACGCGAGGCATGTGGTTGAATAAAGATTTAAGAGATGGCGCGCCGGATTCGAACGCGAGAAAATTCCACTGAATGCGACTTCCGCATTGACGGAACATAAAAAGACTGCTGGTCTGCTAATGTATATGTTAAGATAAAATCCCCAAATTGTTTTTTGGAGGAATGTAAGCGCAGTATTTGTAAGCATAAAGGAAGTGTGTAAACAAACGTGATTCCGGCGAAGTCGTGATTGTCCCTCTTAGGTTGAAGTTAGGTGGTTGTTACAGAGCTGCTACACTTGTATGTAGGCTACCTACATTTTAAAAAACCTTTTGTATATCTCAGCGGCTGTGAGATAAAGAAATGTTACGAAACATGTCTAGGAATTTTTACAATGTCACAGTTTTTCAAGTTTTTTTTTCTCGTACACGAGAAAAGGAATGTACTCGTAAAATTGTATGCCTCTGCAACCAGCAATTTCGGTACAAGACATGTTTGGTTGACGTTACACGTTCAGTCCCTTGCGCACATCAGGGGTGGAAAGAGGTGGCCTTTTAGCGGCATCGCAGGGAGATATCCTTAAAATCAATTTCTTGCGTTCCTATGAGTAACATTTGTTAGCAAAAGGCAATTTGATAAATGAATCAGTGAAATATCCATGAAAGAATTTTTAAGAACATCTTGTTCCCAAATGCACAACTGGCCAATAGTGTCGATCACTGCGAAGCCCTAAAACTACTTTCTAGATATTCTTAAGGGCTACACATATCAACAAAAAGCACTTCGATATGTGAACCGGTGATGATACAATAAAAAATTTACGACAACACAATTTCCCCCTTTTTTTCGGTAAGGCGCACAATTTCCAAAAGTCGCGCCTTAGTGATTCTCTACGCCATGAAACAAGTGTAATCTCTAACTTTCAAGTCTGTACGAATAGCACATTTCGCTTGGCATTGATAAGTCTGAGTCAGTCGGGCACTAGGTGACCGTTAAAAAGTGCAAAGGCTCATGGGAACGCCGGGCGCTCCCACCATTCCCGGTTCCAGATCTCTTCTGGCCTGCTTTACGCCGACGTCCTTCACGGCCGTATGCGCGTGTTGCTTATTTGTCATGTAGTGCTTACATTTCAGAGAAGCCCTGAGTAGGATTAGCAATTGTTATAAATTGAATGCGCGATGCATAGGCGTGTTTTTTGGTGGAAAGCAATAAACAACACGCACGCATTTAAACGCGTGAAAGCTTTCTCATTGCAGATGCTCTTGTGACCCTTTGCTAAACTAGAGTGAGCACGCCAACTTTCTGCGCTTACTGGACCATATTTAGCGGTTCCATCAGAGCCAAGCATTTTATGCTTTCTGTTTGGATGATCGAATATGTTGTTTACCAGTCTAAAACTTCAGCCAGCATCATCATCATCATCATCATCAGCCTATCTACGCCCACTGCACGGCAAAGGCCTCTCCCATTATTCTCCAATTACCTCGGCCCTGTGCCAACTGTGACCAATTTATCCCCGCAAACTTCTTAATCTCATCTGCCCATCTAACTTTCAGCCGCCCCCTGCAACGCTTGCCTTCTCTAGGGATCCACTCTGTTACCCTTAATGACCAGCGGTTATCTTGCCTTGGCATTACATGCCCTGCCCACGTCCATTTCTTCTTCTTAATCTCTACTAATATGTCCTTAACACGTGTTTGTTCCTGACCCACTCCGCTCTCTTCTTGTCCCTAATGTTACACCTATCATTTTGCGCTCCATTGCCCGCTGAGTCGTTCTCAATTTAAGTTGAACCCTCTTAGTGAGCCTTCAAGTTTCTGCCCCGTAGGTGAGCACCGGTAAGATGCAGCTGTCATACACTTTCTTCTTCAGCGACAATGGTAGGCTGCTATTCATTATCTGAGAATGCCTGCCATATGTACCCCACCCCATTCTGGTCCTTCTAATTATCTCTGCCTCATGGTTGGGATCTGGGGTCACAACTTGGCCTAAGTAGATATATTCGCTTACCGACTTCCACTGCCTCGCCACCTATCTCAAACCGCTGTGCTGTCCCGAGGTTATTGATCATTACTTTAGTTTTCTGCATATTAGTTTTCAGGCCCATGTTCGTCCAGTGCGGAAAGCATGCTTTGCAATTCGTCCCCGGAGTTACTTAGCAAGGCAATGTCATCAGCAAATCTGAGGTTACTGAGGTATTCTCCATTAATCCCTTACTCCCACCTGTTCCCAATCCAACGTTCTGAATACTTCTTGTAAACATGCTGTGAATAACATTGGAGAGATTCTGTCTCCTTGTCTGACACCCTTCCTTACAGGTATTTTACTGCTCTCCTTATGGAGGATGATGGTAGCTGTGGACCCATTGTAGATATCCTCTAGTATTCTTACATATTGCTCATCTACCCCCTGGTTCCGTAATGCCTGAATGACTGCTAGGGTTTCGACCGAGTCAAATGCTTTCTCATAATCTATGAAGGCTATATATAGGGGTTCAGTATACTCAGCGCACTTCTCTATCACCTGATTGATCGTGTGAATATGGTCCATTGTTGAATAACCTTTACAGAACCCTGCTTGTTCTTTAGGTTGACTGAAATCTAAGGTTGCAGAATTCTGTTAGCGATTACCTTGGTAAGTACCTTGTAGACGACTGACAGTAAGCCAGCATGCTGAGAGTCAACTGCGCGGGTCTGTTATGTGCATGCAAGTTCTCCAGCATGAAAGGCAAAAATTCATTGCAAAAACAGTTTATTGGCTCCAGCACAACACAGCCTGGTGGTCGAAAACATGCAGCAAATGCTGTACACAGTAAATACACGCACAACATGCAGCAAATACAAGCAACGAGAGACAAGCATGAAGCCCACGGAGTGCTTTAACACAGAATTAAACCCTGAGCATTCACCACCACTCGTAATGAATAAAAAAAAACTAAAATATATTTATACATTTAACTCATCGTAACGCAAACATAAGATATAAAAACTGCGATTCATAAAAAGCGAGATACCAAGGGACTTAAAAATGAGACCATCAGCGTACTCTCAGTTCATTGTTTGAGCTGTTTAAAGAAATTAGTTAGCCATTTAGGTGACAGCCTGTATTCAGAGAGCAGGCTGGGTTTAGGAACGGGCACTCAACCATACATCCCACCAATGATGACAACCAAATGAAAGGAAAATCCGCAGAATACACTAAACCCCATTTACATGGCATTACAGACTATAAGAAAGCAGTTGACTCGGTACACACCGCAGTCTCGCTAAAAGCATTAAAGGACCAAGGGAATAGAAGAGACCTACATAAGACTTCTAGGCGACATATATAAGGGATGTAAGGCCACAATAACACTTCACCAGCAAAGCAATAAATTCCCCATGTAAAAGGGGTTAAAACAGCAAGACAGTAATTGCCAGAACTGTTCCAGCATGTCTGAAGGGGGGGGGGGGGTACTAAGAAACCTTGTCGGGCAAACACAAAATCAAGGTTAAATGGAGATAATTTGAGTCATTTGGGGTTTGCAGAAGACACAGTCCAGCTGAGTGAGACCACAGAACACCTGCTAAAATGCTTAAGGAGATGGAAAAGGGCAATACCACGAAGGAGAGATGAAATAGGTTAATTCAGTGGTCAACCGTGGATTCGAGCTGCACAGAGCAGGAGCTGTTGGAAGTCTATGGAGGAAGCCTTTGCCCTGCGGCGACCTGAGTAGGCTGATTACGATGACAGAACACAGACATACAGGATGGCTACAGGATAGTATGGGATAGTATGGAATGACAAAGACGTTGTTGCACACGTCTCCAAGGCATACCCTGTCCCATGCATGTAATATACACACAAACAGCCAACTTAGCACATTTACATAAACCCACCCGCTGCGGTGGCTCAGTGGCTAAGGAACTGAGCTGCTGAGCACCAGGTCGCGGGTCCTATTCCGACTGCGGCGGCCGCTTTTCAGGAGGCGAACAGCAAAAACGTCCGTGTGTACGAGATTTCGGCGCACATCAAAGATCCCCAGGTGGGTCAAAATTACCCGGAGCCCTCCACAATGCCGCGCCTCATCACTTGCGTGCGTCGGCAGAGTTAAACGCTACAATCAATCAATCCACCCTTTACATAAACCCATAAATAAATTCTCATGTGCTCTCTTACGTTGTCTCAACATACACAATCTTGATGAAATTAACACCTTCAAATAACTTATACTGAACTCAAGCACAAGGTTATCATGCAACACACACAGAAGATAGAGCCTGTGCTTGACAGAAATGCACTTGTTTAGGCAGCTGGCTTTTACAATGCACCCCTCAGCACTTTCTTGAACCTGCACAAATTCTAACGACAGGTTAATGATAGAAGCTGCCTGAAAAGCTTTTGTGCAACAGTGAAAACTTGCAGTTCAACTTTGACTTCTTTATCACTTGCAGCTGAGCCATCTTGAACAAGAATCCTACAAATGCGGCCCAAAACACCATTTACATTTCTTCCTCCTGGACTTGTCTAACTGACCCGTACAGAATTTGAATGGGTCAACTACCATCGTTTTAAACTCTGTCGCATTCTCCTTCTGGGCACCTCTGCCAAGTAAGCAAGACTGGTCCGACTTTCAAAAATTTTTTTCTGCAGGTTGTAACCTTTAATCAGTGATTTAAATGAAAGAGCAAAAGACGATGCGCATTCTTGCAGTTCTTAACGACCACATCTTGAACAAATTCTGGTAGATTGAGAACTTTTGAACAACCTGAAAATGCGCGTACCTTCTGCCATCTCACAACCTACCCAATGTTCCGTTCGTCGATTCAAATGGGAAAAGCGAATATCCCCAAGGTGAACCCCAGTTTTTTGCACTGTCAACAAGATGAAACAAAAGGTGTGCATTGTAGGTGATGTATTCGTCGCCGTAGAAACTTTCGTGTTCCATAAGGAACGTCATCATCGCTTCTTGCATTTTGACTATGTCCTCGATTCGCAAACAAGGACCGAGAAGGTAATGAATCATTTCAACAAATCGCATCCAATGCTCATACTGTGCATCTGGGATGCGCCCTTTGAGAACAATAGGGGAATAGAAGAGCAACCAATCTCTCCAGCCCGATGCTTTCCAACCCTTGAGTTCCTTCAAAGAACTCGGCAACCGAGACAGCTCCCATACACCAGTCAGGCTCAAAAGGCAGGCATTGGCCTCATCAAAATGGGTTCTTAACCTAAATTTTTTACACCTTCGCGACTTCAGCCACAAGTCATGGTTGACTTCACGAAACCAAGACATACTGAATGCATATAGTCAACACAAAACCGGGGCCAAATGAAAACAAGCAAGCAGTGTGAGCACACTTGCTCCCATCACACCACAGCTCGGGGCTTTCGGTCTACCCTTGTGACCATGACTAACAAAAGAGTCATGAGTCCTCAGCTTCGGTGCAGACCCACTTGGCACGTACACACGGCAAGTCCCTCTCCCTTTTGGCTTGACCTCTCCAGCATCCTCGCACCATGCACATCCCTGCGACCCATTGAACTGCGTCATGTTCATCACTTCGCGTCTGGCCAAACTGTCGACCGTGCATGGGCCAGGGTATGCCTTCGAGACTGTGCAACACCTTCTTTGTCATTCCATACTACTCCCTTGATGACAGCTCGTTCATGGTTTTCACAAACGGAATTAAAAAGCAATTCATGTTTGGCTTCCCGGGACCAAACCATCGGGCTGCTAACAGTAACTCCTGAATGCGCAGCTTGTACGGAAGCTCATTCACCATGACAAGGAGGGCCCATATGCCAAATTGTGAGCCATCATAGAGAGGCACCCCATCAGTATTAAACGTCAGGGTGACGTCATCCTGTGTAACATGAAGTTTATTATACTGAATGCTTTGTGCAATGTCCTCCACGTCGTACGACAAACCAGAGCGATTTCTCTGCACACAACCGACTCTAAAAGCTCACACAGCTGGCTTTTTAAGTCCATTACAAGAAAGAAAGATGAACTTTTTGTGAGCTCCTTGAGCGTGTGATCCACATGACAGTACGCACACGATACATTTTCTACTTCCACTTCTCCGATGTACCCAGTGCATGCGCTGCAGTAGAAATGCTTAGCATACTCTTTTTTAGCCCCACAGAAGTGCCGAAAAAAAGTGTACTTGGAGGCGGGGTACGGCACACCTTCCGGCAGGTGGGCACTGATGAGCTGCACCAAGCCTTCAGTGGCTTCCTTGGAGGAGTGGTGGCGCAAGCTGTGTGCCATCACCATCAGGAGGCTCTCTGCTTTTGCTAACCTGGCCCCTGGGAACAGAGGTTCTTCCTAGAGAGAAAAAAAGAATACGCAGCAGCTTAGCACTATGATAATACAATGAAACAATCACAACACGTGAAGTAATAGTACAGTCTGTATACCACAGGAACGACAATCAAGCAATCAGAGTGAATAAGCGAGAGTATCACCAGCCTAGCTTATTATTGATTACGCACACCGAGGTGACTCGCCCGAGTGAGCTCCGGATTTGCCACCTTATCAGGCATCTCACCGACGGCGTGCTGCGCGGCGAATCGAAGTATGCGCACGCGCATAGCGTTATCTGTTGAGCGAGGAGTGTCTTCTGCTACGCTGTTCTCTTTAGCCCTTTCAGACCTGGTGGTGTCATTTGATGCCATCACCTAAAAGTTCCTCTCGCGGCATAGAGAACAAAACCAAAACTGCTAGTTTTTGGGGGGTTGTTGCTCATTGAAGCCTATTGCGATAAATAACACTGTTGCTTCATTTTAGTGGAGCTGGACGCTACAAAGAAGCGTCGGTGAAGGCAATTATGACATTGAGGCTGAAAAAAATGGCGGTCTGAGTTTTGCTCTAAGATTGTAAATCTATAAATACGTGCACCACGAAGCTCATTTCTTGTTGTAGGTTCATGTAATCATATGGTTTAGGAAAATATACAAAAGTGATGTCTCTGCCTCATAATTTTTAATTGCTAGATGTCCTAATTAATTGCCTCATTAATAAATCTGTTCATATTTGCCCTTAAAGTTGTATTTTTTGTTTGTGGGCTTATGGTACCCTGAAGTTAGGAAAACACAAGAAAACATTGTTTTGCTTGAAATAAAAAAAAATGGGCTGAAAGGTTTAGAGCCAACACACCCCTTTTGCTCCTATGTGATCACGCCGTTTCGCCCAACGTTAGTTTCGCCAGCCACCAAAGGTAGCTAAGCAGCGTAAACATTTCTAAAGCACGTGCCGCGCAAGTGATACGAACTAAAAATTGAACGCACATTGAAGACGCGCATGTGCTTCAAATCACCCCGGTTTTTCTTAAACAAAGTCATGCTGATACTGTGGCAGGGGTTTAGCGATCTCAAGAAACAGCGTAGCAAACGATGCTCGCGAAAGAGAGGGCTTCTTGCGCGTGCACTAATTTGATTGATTGCTTGATTGTAGGGTTTAACTCGCCGACGCAACGCAGGCGATGAGGCGCGCAGTAGTAGAGGGCTGCGGATAAGTTTAAACCACCTGGAGCTCTTTAACGTGCGCCGAAATCTCGTACACACGGGCGTTTTTGCTTGATTATAAATTTGGGAGGCTGGACATACTGCATCTGTACATACTACATACTGCATGTTTACTAGTTCTTCTCAAAAATAAATTTGCGTGCCCCCCCTCCCCATGAAAAAAACCGTTGTTTACATGTTGGCGTCTCAGCCACAAGTTCAGAAATACGAAGCCAAAGTGCTCACCAGTTCATCAGCCCCGGGTTCTGTATGGCTGGAATCCATGTCAGGTTGCGGTTCCGAGTCGGTGCTGTCATCCGAAGACGTTTCACTCTCACTGTCTGTAGGAAACGGACTGCAGCGGTTGAAGCCGTTTGAAGCTGCATGCGCAGTAGTCGGCCGGTACTCCTCGTCACTTCCCGGGCTGCCTTCAGACGAGCTTCCTTCGCTGGAATCAGTGGCAGCCACTTCAGGTGCACAGCGAGGTGTGTCCTCATCGCCACTTTCCCTCTGCTGTCGGAAGAGCTTCCATCCATGACAACACTCACAGTCCTCGAGCTGGAGGGGGCGTCATGCGGAGCTCGTTGATTGAACCGGTATTTTGAACGTATAGGAACGTCGGCGTCTGGATCCCACAGGTACTTGCCGAACTGTCTTTTCGGCGGCATTGCGGACGCGCAGCACGCACAGAGCAGCACTGGCTCTTCGGCTCCCACGTAGGCTGTACGCTAAGGTAACGTTTGCGGCGGCTGTAAAACCTACGGCCTTGTCGTAAACAAAGTTTGCATCGAAGGCTCAAAACGTGCCCAGCTCGTAAGCACGGTAAAAGACCTTGAAAGTGACGACGACAAAGAAAGCTATCAACGAGGCTATTCCTGTCAGTTCACAAACCATGCACAAACCCTCCAACACCATCCAATGCGAACGACATGATGCGATTACAGCGCCACAAAAAAATCACATTGTAGCTATTTTTGCAACTTCTGCTTGCTTTAAATGACCAAAAATCATGTCAGTTCTAATTCGTAACAGTGTATGTTGAAAATTATTGCCTGATTGTGTGATTTATTTCGTGAGATACAAAAAAAAAAAAAAAATTTTTTTGCAGTGTTACCCTGGCGTGGAGCTATTCAGCTATCTCACACGCTGCTTTGGTTTACCTACTAAAAAGATTTTGTATTGCTCTAAAAACGCCAAATAAGTCCAAGATTTTTTCAGCTAGCTTTGCTTATTAATTAGTAATTGAAGCTGTTTATTTTATTAACGTAATAATTTATCAGTTTAGTTAATACTTAGCTAGCTAAAATGCATGCATATTTAGACCCTGCTAGCCAAAATACAAAACCAACAGGCCACCCTGGCAATCTTTTGTTTCTTATTCTGTTGGGACCACCCTGGCAATCTTCTGTTTCTTATTTGTTGGGACAAAGCGCGGTAGCACCCGTTCTGTGGTAGTAGCCCCTTGCTGTTGGTGTAGTGCTGTTTGCTGTACTCGTGCTTCGCGATGACCCACGTGTTGGTGAAGTGGCTGGCGGATGAAAAATGGGACGTTTACCCCGTCCGAGCGTTGGCTGATCCGGCAGTGGGAGTGAGAGTGATGACGGACGAGGGTGCCTTGAAAGAACTGCAAGGCACAATACAGGACGTCAGCTGGAGAGACGGCGAGGAGCCAGCACCTGCGCGCATTCTCCATTTTGGTTAGTATGCCCTATTTTGTCTTCTTTGTGTTCATTTAGTAAGCGGTGAAAACTGACGTATGTACCGGTTACTGTTGACAGGAAAACCGGGCTACCTGGAGAAGAAGCGCGCGAAGCTCGCAGCCGCCAGCACCGCCAGCTCAGCCGAAGCCATGCCTTCCTGGCAAATGGAAGGAAGGGTGTGTATAAAATGCGCTGCATGCATCTTCCCCATAGCATAATTGTTGTGAACGTGGAGCACGGCGCAGGTTACTCAGCCGCGTGCGGGAATGGTGTTCGCGCTGCGTGCTAGTCGGTCTTCGAAAGTGGGCGAAACAGGATTCACAACAATGGTGGCGTAATTGCAATCAACCAATTCCTGCGAGCGGCATCCTACTCTCATTTTTCATTTGTACGCTTGATGTCAGCACGTTTAGAAACATTTCAAACATTGATTTCATTGATTGATTGTAGGTTTTAACGCGCCGACGCAACGCAGGCGATAAGGCGGCGCCGTAGTGGAGGGCTCCGGATTCATTTTGACCCCCTGGGGATCTTTGACGTGCGCCGAAATCTCGTACACACGGCGTTTTTGCTTTTCGCCTCCATCAAAAATCGGCCGCTGCCGCAAACATTGCAAAGAGCCTGCTGCCATGCACTCTTTTGCGTGCAATTAGTTTTCGGAGTTCATTTTCTACTCTTTTGTAGCTCTCACACTTTGTATTTCTTTTTTTATCCCCTCATCGTAGTCCACCAGTGTCTCACTACAGCAATCCTTTTGTTTTTTTTTTAAAGCTGGGCTCCCTTCTTGTCAGGCTGGCCGAAGGAAAAAGAAAAGAAAAGTTCAGGTTGTGATGGTGATAAGAAAATAGTGTTTCATTAAACACCTCATAACTGGACCTGATACCAAAATTAATTTGCGTTTTGTTTGGATGAGTCCTCATTTAGTGCATGTCTTCACAATTTCAGGAAGGACCATGCTGTGCCTGCAGCGACCGGATTCGGGAGCTAGAAGAAGAGAAAGAAAGGCTGCAGGTGGAGGTGGCGACGCTGAAGAGAGAGCGAGAAGCTGTTGAACAACGTGGCTGGTAAGGAGTGTTCGGCATGCAACATTGAAGTGCGGCGCAGCAGGCCCAGCATTACTGGCGACACCTAACATTGTTCATTCTTTTCGATCTTTCCTTACTTGGAATGCAACATTCTTTTTAATTATTGAGTGACCGCCTGCACCTTCAGCTCAACATCAATTTGGCTGCTGCTGCCGTTAGATAACATCCCACTCTAAAGCCAGAGTAATGAAGTGCAGTACCTAGAAGGGTTTTTCAGAGACAGTCAAGTTGTGCATTGAGGGTATTGAAAGCAGTTGTCCTTTACTTTGAGCATTTGTACAGTAGGGAATGCACATACTCATTGCCGGCAGGTCAGTTCATACAAGGTAATTGCATACTTCTGTTTCTATTCGGTCTTCCTAATGCTGTTACATTACTTGTTCACTCCCAGGATAAAATGGCAAAATGTGCCTTGTGTTCTAAACACTTTTATATTTGGAGGCTTAATTGCCAAGTACAGAGAGACCTATAATGCTCACACAGCATGCTGTGAACTGCATTGGTGATATCTTGTGATAGTGCCTCGTTTGACACTGGTACCTTGTGAGTGGGCCTATCAGCACGGCTCTCATCTCTTTTTCGCATTTTGCCCTTCAGCTGAACTTGGTAACCTTTTTTAATAGTGAAAAGCACTATTTATGGTGCGGAGCTGAGGAACAAAAGTGGAGGTTACCCTGCTTAGCACACTGGAAATTTTTAGTATACATTGCCTTTCACAAACTCATATTGCGTCATCGTTTTCATCATCATTCTCAATACGTCATCATCCAGCTGAAATTTGCATCCTGTTGCCGAATTACTTTTGGAATCCTCCTTTTGTTGTTACAAGTGACACAAATTTTCTCAGATGGAAAAATTCCCTGACGCGCCTTCCCAACTTGTGGCCGCCGAGTCGGCGTTCATGCCATTTAGGTACCAGTTTGCCACTCGGCCACAGGCATAAAAAGCGCAGGCTTCAGAAAAATGTGGCCTAAAGGTTGTTTTACCTTTGTAGTTCAGATCTTTGTTCTAGCATTTATAAAATGTGATCTATTTATAGCTTTAACCGCCAACTGACTATTGGGTGTTTCTGCAGTAATCCATACGCAAGCATATCAAACTGACTAAACGATGTTGAGAGCATCATTTATTGTAGGAAAGCACTGGAACTGTGCGGAGGTGAAACTCTGCTGGTGACAGGTCCCTGTCACGTGTTTCATCGTATCACGGTTTCTCATTCGTTATTTATACACTTGGCGAGCAAAGGACGGGTTGAAAATAATTTCTCACTACTCAAAGTTGTCTTGTTTTATGTGTCCATGCAGTAAATTTCTATTAAGCTTATTGTAATTTATCTCATGAGGTCAGGCAATTTACATTCACTTCACTTGCGTTGACTACGTGTTGACCCAGGGACAGCAACTGCCACACTTGTAATGTTTTATTCTTACTTGGTTAACTGTACCTGCACCACTCGCTCAGGTATGCAGGAGGCCTTGCGTGGGAGTTTGGACCCGTCGCAGTGGCTAAGGCGTTGTGCTGCTGAGCACGAGGGCACGGGTTTGATTTCCGGCCGCGGCACCCGCTTTTCTGATGGAGGCAAAAAGCGAAAACGCCCGTGTGTACAAAATTTCGGCGACACTGCTAAAGACCCCAGGTGGTCAAAACTAATCAGGAGCCCTCCACCACGGTACGCCTCATCGCCTATGTTGCGTTGCCGCGTTAAACCCTACAAACAGTCAACTGGGAATTTGGCCATGTTGATCAGTTTTATTAGAGGTCTGGTATTACCCGTAGAGTTGCATGTGAATTTCATCATGGCACCGATGTTGTAGCTCTTTTTAGCCGTTTGCGAGCCTGCTGTATGCCTGCCATGTGCAGATGGAAGGGGGTAAGAGGGGGTGCGGGGGGATTTGATTTTTTAGGTAGGAAGCTTCGAAGATACCAGAACTGCATTGTTTACTTATCTTAATATTGTGTCTCAACTCAAATGAACAGAACGGCATGTTATGTGAATTGACACCTGGTGCACTCTCGGGGAACGGTGGCTAAAAGGTGTGAGACTAGAAGTATGGGAAAACCGATAACTTCGAGGTAAAGTTTGGGAGCGAAGAATGGATTTGGACATCGCAAGATGACTAAAGACATGATACGAATGACTGTTCTAGCAATTTTGTTCATCGTATTTGTGGGCTTCTTGCAGAAACATCCAAGGTCCTGAAAAGGGCGCACAAAGTTTTAAGCAAGATTGAAGGCAACAAGCCAGGCCAGAGGACGTCGAAATCCCTTGCCCAAAGGTAAGTTTCTTTTTTTTTTTTGGGGGGGGGGGGGGGGTTGGGTGCTACACCCTATATGCTACACCCTTAAATTTTGCACTTAGTGTGCAAAATTTAAGGGTGTAGCATATTTCTGGTAAGTGGGAAGCATCGTACAAATTATTACAAAATTACTAGTCAAAGAATCAGAGGATGCTAAACAAGTAATGCTACAAAATTTGATGGTTATCACAAATTTGTGACTTTGCATCACATCTTGAGTGCCAATGGTTAGCTCTACTGGGTATATTTTGGCATGACCTTTCTAGCTTCACTTGGTAGTTCATTAATAGGGTGTATATGACTGGACTTTAAACCGTGCGGTGGCACTATACCTGCGCCGTGGCGCCGGCGCCACATGTGGTTGCACTCTGCTGCGCAAACAGCAAGTTTCCAGTCGCGAAACATGGCTTGCCGCGTGGTGTTGGCAGGAACGTTCATGTGGATGGTGTGGTGTTTTTTCTGCAGGGTTCGTGAGTTTATGAAAGCCTTGTTGTAGGGAGTAGCCAGCATTGTTTCTGCTTCGAAATTCCGGACTGCCCTGTTGACGCATCCTACAAGCGCAGACCGAAGCAAGGTGCACAGTGAAGGCAAGCGCACTGGGAAGCTTTGTTTTTTTTATTCCCCCCCCCCCCTCTGTGTAGAAGCGGAGGCCGCATGGCAGTGTTTGAAGATGTTTGGATCTCAGTCGTCAAATTCGCAGGGAAGTTATCAATGACATAGCGAACAAATACGCCATCTGTTGCGCCCGTTTTATTAGAGCTGGTCTCAGGAAAGAATGGGCGTTGAAGCTTACACCTCGCACCTCGTGACATGCTTTAAACATTACATGGTCGGCATTCTACGTTTTTTTCGCATTCGGCTCTTCAATCACCAAGCGTTTCCGAGATAACACTAAATCTTGACGCTTCACACAATCTGGAGCGCTCATGTTTGTCACTTGTCTGTGGGATGTTTTTGGAGTGGTCAAATCGTGTTCCATGATCTTGTTCTGCTTTGTATTGTGGTATAATATATTGGTATTTATCGTTTTCAGGTGGCAGTTTTTTTTCGCCACAGTATTTGTCGGCCCCGTGTACCTCACTGAATATATGTTAAACTGTTTCTTCGGTTAAGTTTATTAAATTGGGTTTCCTTTTATGATTTTAAAATTAAAATTGGTTGCTCTAAAATTAGTCTAGCCAAATTATACGTTAACGTGACGGAGTTCCCAAACACCTATGAACAAAGTAGGCCCCAACTTCTATTTTCTCCGGCTAACATATCATTCTAAGGCATGTTTTAATTACATTGCGCACTTAACTTATTCGCTAATGTCTCCTTGCGAGTTTCAGGGCGCTTTCTCATTTTTTCGACTTCTTATTTAACTATACTCCACGGTTCCGGTTTTCGGTCAGATTGTGTATAGGTTTTGGTATGTTTACTAATTTCTGATTTTGACAAAATTTTAATTTGTATTGCGTGTATTTTTATTGAGCCTATTAAATAGGGTAGTTTTTACAGCATGTCAGATTTCTCCCGCTCTTTTAATGCTGCTTCCCACTGTTTCGGACCAGTTGGCCTGCTTTTAAATTCTTCTAAGTCGTGTTGCCAGCGTTTTTTTTAAGATATGGTAATTCGGTTTGTTAACGATATCATGTAAGACAACTGTAATATTATATGGTTGCCGCCATATTAGTCGTCCAGTACTTCCCTGTGAATAACTTCTAGTGACAAACCCTGTCCTAAAGTAGTTACGTCCATCCAACTCCTACTCCAACACACATCCGTCATTTGGACGGATGTGTGTTGAGCACTGAAGACGTTGTTATCGCTGAAATATGGTGGAAAGGATACACGACGCGATGAACGCATCTTATACTGTCTCTCAACGCTAACAAACCGACTCCGAAATTACCTCCCTTCACTTTGCTGCGAAAAAAAATCACCGATAGAAATCAATGGCGTTGAGGTGCCGACTGTTGTTTTGATTGCAATTTATATGTGTATTTTAACATGTTTTAAATCACCTAGAAGAGATTTGCTGGTTAGGCTATACAGAAGTTTTAAATACACAGAATACATCATTGTTATCTTTGGTACAGAAAAACAGCGTGATAAACATGCGAGTCAGGTTTTCTACATAAAAATCATTTAGGTTTGCCTTGCCAAATACGAAATCCCAGGCCAAATACCAAATACGAAACCGCAGGCGTCAAGCTTCGCTAAATTCATGGAAACGAATCCCCAAAACATCAGCAAATTCAATGCAGCGTGAAACTCAATGGCCAGAGTTCCAGGTCACCGTGTTTTCAATGTTCTTTTAATTCACAATGCGTTGATCTAAAAAATGTGGCACTTCAACTGCACACATTTCTTTTCCATAAACAGCGGCCGTAGGGATATGTTTCGGCTTCCTTCAGTTGCACCGGGGAGCGTATCACCGATTTTATTGACATTTTCTACAACGCGGGGAATTCCATTTCTGTACTGTTTAGGAAATTGAATGACGCGTTCTGAGAATCGGAGGGTAGCTTTCGGCGACAGCCGTCACTGTCACGGACCAATCCATTTGATTGGTTATGTAGCATGATTGTTAGATTAGAAACTTTAGTACTTGCGTGATGGTGGGCATGAATCAGCCGCCTCGGTGAACGGAGTCTCTGAAGGCTCTGATGATGTGGCTCGCCGGCTCTCGTTGTTCTTGAAGACGAGCCGCATTAGCCAGGCACTTTGCAGTATAGTTGTGGGGTTTTCTAGGGTTGTGGAGACAGTCCGACAGATGATGGTCCGGGGTAGATGAAGGAAGGCGTAGGGACATATTGGGAAAGGGGTGACTGGCGTGCTTTGAAATGAACGGAGCGAAGTGGGTTTCTGCATTGTAGCCGATGTTTTCCAAATCGAAGGCCTCAACCCTATGGCCAGCTAGAAAGACCCACTGGAGCCGGAGTGGAGTAGCGAATGCCTGGTCGACTGGATTTCTGGAGCTCCTGGCTGTTGCGCCCCTTCAGTATCATTTTTTTTTCAATTCCATTGCTTCTATTTTTGAGCCTTCGGCCATTTCTGGGGACCTTCATTAGTTACAGACACCAGCCAGCTGTTTTTCGGCCATTGAAACATTGAATGCTTCTTGTATATCTACAGAAAAAATGTCACAGCAACGCTATGAAATATTCAACACCCTATCGGGACCTGCGTGGCGCTTCAGATTTTAGTAATTGCCCGGAGGTCCGCAAGGAACAGCTACGCACCCTGCATTTGACGAAACGAGTGATCGAGTTATCGTGCAGACAGTCAGCGGCTCTTATTTCGCGAGTGCAACACAGCCCGTCAACTTCAAATAGTACGGATCCAATCGCAATCGGTATGTAGCTGTGTCGCTTTCAATGAGCGAGAATTAAAGAGGTTACAACCTAAACCCCTGGGGCTCTATTCTTGACGCACTAAATTCACCGTGAACTGTGAATTTGCCAGAAGTCTTTTCTGATTGGCTTTCAGTTTTGGTCATGTGCTTCGGGTTGACAAAGCGGTTGTATGCTATCGTCATTTTGACGTTTCATGACGTTTACTGGCAACAGTTCTAAAGTTTGCCTTTTGAAGAGCCGAATTCTTGACCGGCAAAGAAAAACTAGACCAAATGCAGCGGGCATGATAACGTAGTTTTTTATTTGCTGTTCAACCACAATACGGCTTGTATGTCGCGCTCTCTCTGTCATTGGGCTTCCTCGATTATCAGTACCGGATCGCCCGCGGAGTTCCCGAGCCGCGATCCGGCGCTCGTTTTTCCCATGTATTCGTATGAGGCTTCCGGTCCGAGGGCGGTCCTGGGACTGCCCGCGGACCGTCCAGGGCTTATAAATCGAGGAGGCCCATTGTTGACAATGCGTGATGGAAGTTAAACAGTTGGCGGGAACTTTTACATCACATATTTTCAAGTCATTTCCAAATCAACACATTGGCAACTTCAGTCTACAGAAAAGTGACGTACTGTTCTGTAACAGCTTTCAAATGGCGGTTGCTATCGCCGTGAATTAGGGCAAGAACTTGCACCCTCTTCGGCGGTGAAATCCCCGTGAATTTGCAGCCGGTGCAGTGTATTACGAAGTGCGGATTAAAACTGTTTTCTACCGAAAGAAACAGTAGTTTTGATTAGTTCCAAGTAAGCAATAACGGCGCATAAAAATAACGTCCCGCATTTCGTTTTTATGTTAGACAATAAAACAGCAATGGTTTTTTGGCGTTACAGTAAGATAAGAGGCAGTACAAGCTTCTCCATCACAATGAACCCACAGCTTGGCATGTCGGCACACTGCTCTTAGTAAGCTGGTAGGTCACATGATCTAATTCAAGAATTGAATAAAAAAGAAGTCTAACCGTTTTATTCATTACTGCGCTGATTGAGGTCGATCTTGACGAATGAGTGCATCGGTGGCATCATTATACTTCACCGTTATCAGGAGTATCGTTTCGCTGCCTTTACGCTTCATACAACCGAATTGCCAAGGTCGTCTTTTTCGGTGATCACGCCATAAACTTGTGACATAAAAGCAGACGATAAAGTGGCGGTTTGACGGCCAGGGAGGTGATAACGCAACAAAGCTTGCAGTGAAGCAGAGAGCTCAATTATGTTACTAAAAGCGTTCGAAAGAAATAAATAGACGGGGTAAAAAGATTGTGATGTTCTTTAGCTCGAAATACTCCTTTCGCTCGCTTTGAGATGGACGTTACTTCATCGGCTTGTAGTGTTGACGCTAACTTTCACCTGAAGAAATGTGTTTCCCTTGCCAGCCTCCGCAGCCGTTCCAATTTTTGTAATACATGCCAAGCGTTTTTATGTCTTATGAGCAATATGTCTTATGAGCAATCTCCGTTGCGTTTGTTATGAGTGAAGCGTCAAATTACACAGCATGTCGTCATAGCATACGTGCATTACGTCACTGATTGCTTACGTTGTGCTTGCGCCAAAAACTTGGAGAATTCACAGTGAATTTATGCAGTCGAGAATAGGACCCCTGGAACAGATACATGTAGTCGGTTACCCAAAAACGACTCGTGTGTGCCCGCCCACCTAAAAAGAAAATCGTAACTGAAGCTCTATACATGATGCGATACTTTGTTTTCGACTCACCCGCCATGACACCAATAAAGCTAACGATAGTTTTTCAGCTATGCGACAGCACTTATCAACACACTAATGTGTGTTGGGGTTCTGTTCACTGTTTTTACCTATAACTACCGAAGAAGATGTGAGCATTCGGGCTCTAACGCCTCTGGCACTCTGAGGAGGTGGCATCATGTGGCCGCGCGGGTTGACGTCATTGCCGCGGCTGCATTGCTCACATGGCTATGTAGAGAAAATATTTCAACGTACTTGTAAGCACAGAGCAATGGCACACTTAGGTACGTACCGCCTCGGTCTTACCGGCGTTAGGTATCGAGGCTTCTGCCACTTTTATGTCCGTGTCAGCATGAGCTCCATTTACAAACTATTCTCCGCTCCTTCCGACCAAAGCGTAACCCGATCCCCTGTCTACTCCATGCTTCATCCCACGCTTTTGTAAGCCTGGGACGAAGCATGAAGTAGGCGATAACCTTCGCAGCCGCAAACTAACTCAAACTGTGGGGCGATCGCCCCACTGTTTGAGTTAAAGTTTCCGCCTGCGAAGTCTGTGCAAAGCGCGCTATGTTGATAAGGAATAGACAGGTTTGATTTGGCGTTTCGGGCGTTAGAGTATTGCTGGGCGTAAAGCGGAGTGTACGCTTGTCGCGACGCTCCCATGGACAGTTTTAGTGCAGCGTTTGTTGTAGCGTGCGCTAAAGCTGGCGGCGCCATCTGTAGAAGCCAATGCGCAGTTCACACATTTGACCTTTTTTTCGTAGATAACCAAGGCAAGTAGTAGCTGGATGTCGTTTTTTTTAATGCGTTAGAGGTGGGTTCGACTGTAAAATTTTTGAAAGTATGATAAAAAGCCACGGTTATCTTGATTCAGTATTAGAAAAAATACGATAAAACCGTCGCGGCTGTTCCACTCAACAGCGCTACGCCAAAGTTGTCAAGCAACACGCACTGCTCGGCATAATCACTAGATTCAGCTCTGAAATATTGCGAGACCACGCAACAAATACTACTAAACATGGCATGCGACGCTGATGCGACGCGCAAAATCAAACAGTGGGTAAGGTGACACGGCAGTTAAGTAATACACGTCACCCGGGTGCAGCAACTCAACAAAATATAGGAAGCATTGCTAGTATACTCACTTCCTCTTATTTGCGGAGTCGAACTACAAATTCACGTTTCACACGGGTAGCGCAACGGTCTCGGTCGCAACCGAGAGTGCGACAACGGCGCAGGCGAAAATTATTGAATGCCCAAATGGAGGCCGCCGATCCGCGCCAACACTGCGCGCTTTCCACAACCGTGACACGCACACGAACATCGCCACCCTCTTCGGAAGCCATCCGGGTTGTCCTTTTTCGTTCATTTCTGGGGTATGCCTGTTGGAACTGACGCGTTGTCGCGTAATAAGAAAGACACGCGGTGGCCTGCGTCTTCAGTCGGAGAACCAGCTCTGTCGACTCCTGCCACGGACATCGCCAGAGCAAAAGCTATTTTGGAAGCAGTTTCCCAACCGGTCCAGAGCACCCCGTAAGCGCCCCGGAATCATAAGCTCCCTGCTCTTGCGTACATAGCAGTGCATCGTTGGGGCGTTAGCGCAGCGTACTGCACATGCGCAGTCGCACACCCGCTCCTCCTGGGAGTCGGCTTCTTAGGAGCACGCTCACAACTAAATCTGTCTAATATTACGTCTCTTCAACAACTGCGGACACGTTTTTATTTCACACGTAGCGTGCAACACCACCCTGAGCGCTCATAGAGTGCTATCACACCCCTCCAACACAATACTTAAGGAGTGGCTCGATAGGCTAATTGGAAAAGGTATAGAAGCTCTGTAACTGGAACACTCAGGCACCCGCAAGGTCGTGGTTTCTTTCCATGGCTGCTACAATTACGTGGAATGCCTTTATTAGTCGCTTCAACCGACTTGTTTATTTTTTCTTTGGTTGCTCCGATGGATGGAGTCTGTAGAGCCCGAAGACAGTGCCGACTGTAAACATCGTGAAAACGGTGTAAAAAGCAATAGTTTCAGCATCGCAGTCCAGACGAGAGGTATCCAGTCGCATGCTCTCCATCACGCTCTTGATCCACTTCTGACAATTGTTCGAGAGCAAGTCGTAGCGGCCACAGTTCCTAAAAGCCTCCACCCTCTCCCTCACGAATTGCTTCGGAATGTCGCACTGCAAGATCAATTTCTGAAACGAAAAAAAGTATAGATTGTACAAGGTGTCATTGGGTATACGGTGGTGAAATAATGGGATGTGGGTGTAACTACATTTGCACTCTACGTGTGAATCGCGTCGGAGCTGAACGATGTTGTGTACTTTGTGGTACTTCACGTACACAATAACGCCTTAAAACAATATTCCCCAGCTGTAAAACTGTCTAGCCTTGGCCATAATTTATTGCTCAGAATCAAAATACTCGTGTTGAATTTACTGTATTTCCCTCTCGTTTGTTCAGCCCATTTATGGTTTGTGTGTGCATGTTTTTTGGCGATTGTGAGAAGCGAATGCCACTTTAGGGCTTCCGTACCTCATTCAGCTACTCAACATTATTAATCTACGGGTGGCCCCCAAACGGGCCACAAAAATAGGCGAAAAAGAAATCGGCAATGATCACTGTCGCCTTGGCAAAATGGAAACTGAAAGCGCAAAATAGACACGGACAAAGAAAGGGGACAACAGGACGAGCGCTAACTTAGTTAGCGCTCGTCCTGTTGTCCCCTTTCTTTGTCCGTGTCTATTTTGCGCTTTCAGTTTCCATTATGCATCACCAACAGGCCCAAACCATGACCCTTTTGGATATCACTTCGCAAAGTTGAGAGAAGAAATAATTCCTTATGTTGGGGCCTTTAACAAATGTCAGCAAAGGTAAAACCACAAGGGAGTGCGTGATCTTAGAAGTTGACAGCACGTTGTAGACGCAGGCCTTGGTCACTGGAGTGAATTCGCGAACGCATTTATTAGAGAAATGTAAAAAGAGCAAAAGAAAGTTGCCCCAATGCAGATGCTGGCAAATGGAACACAGGCGTTCCCGGAAACAAGGGGCCTTGCAGAGTTGTTACCCGATTTCGCGTTACATCTCAGAATTTGAGAAGCATGAAGCCGTATTTTGGAAACACCATTCCAGATATTTAAAGGGCAACTAAAAATGAAAGTACTTTTGCTATATTTTTCTTGATCAGCTGCGCGAAACGCCACCTCATTTTTTTATTTTTTTCTGAAGCATAGCCCCCGAAAATACATGACATCCCGACTATAGATGCAACAGGCTTGGACCTTGTGCAACCGCCTAATAACGCTGCATAATTCTTCAAAAAGGAAACCAATACACCATAGAAGAGTGACATCCAGCTCGATAAATATTCTCCTGACCACACCAATTAACAGCTCTCTCCAACCCAAACGAAAAAGCTAATGTTTCAGAAAACATCCGTCCGCAGGTGGAAGAAGGTACACTTTATTGTACAAGAAAAAATAGTACTGAAATGGTATGATAGAACTGCTAAAAGAAATATTATTGTACCACCTTTCTGCACCAGTGCATTTCTGCTGCATATAACAGGTAGCCAGCGTTCGTGACACTGTGGCATTGAGGAAGGTGCGTTTTCTGACCTGCACCCTCTTTAAAGATGTTTCTGTTTCGTCTGGAAGATCGTAAACCGTAAATTTCTGATACTTTTCGCCATCAGAGTAAGACCACTTAGTCATTCCACTTTAGGCACCTTAGTCATGTCAAAATAACCAATTCCGGCTGCTGCCAAGCTACCCCTAGCGAAACAGGAATTCGGCACTGGAGAAGCTTGTGAAAAATGCTTGATATAATTCCTCGAGTCTCGTGGTAGTCAAATGTAGGCTCAGAGCAGTGGCGTGCAAAAGACGAAAAAAATTACAGCAAAAAGTAACGCCATCAACCCATTTTCACGATGTGCTCCGTCGCGTAAAACGAATTCAAAGAATTCAGTTTGACATGCACTGAACACATTTAAAAAATCTTTCAATGCTTTATTATTAAATATTTCCATGGGACGAAACAAGCAGCGTGACAACTCATTTCTACTTAACCAATATTTCCCGAAGTTTTTCCTTCCACGGATACAACACAAGCACTGAAACAGGAATACACAAAGCTTTAAAACTGCACACACAAATTATCCCGTAGAGCCACAGTCTCCTTTCTCACAAAAATATGCTGAATGACTTGATATTTCAGAGTGATGGCAGCCAATTGAATCCTTTTGCATCCCGTGATTTCGTCTCGCACAACCAGTCCGGCAGTAACATTGTTTTTTGTTTCATTTTCCTGGGATGTTGTACTGTGTGTGTTCAAAATAGAATGAGTGTTTTTTGCAATCTCATATTAACCTCGTAATATTTTTCTTGATGAACTTGTGTTCACGCTTTTAATAGCCCGTTTTAAATTCAGTTCGTTTGAAAACCTATCTGATTATGCCCTGTGTAATTTTGACTTGCTCACGATTTACAGGTTCCGCGTTATAGGCACTCCTTGACTTCATCCTAATGAATTAACAATTGCCGACACTGCCTATAGACATCCCGGATAATTTCTATGTTCATGTTGCCTTGCTGCTCCGAAGAATACCTTGACTCACAGATGTATTCTTAAGATTGACCCGGTGTTAGGTGCTGCGATCACTCGAGATAAGTATGTGTTCCACGAGAGAGCACGCTCCTGTGTTGTGCTTGTTGTTATAACTAAGTGCGCTGATACCCGCTGTCACGGAGTATTTTTCTTCCCCTGGAATTCTTTTGAATAAACGCTTTTTTAAAGTGCAGTTGCTGCTCATGCCTCAATTTCTTACAAACCCTATCAAAAAGAACGCATCACATGACCTAAACTGATGGCTGGGGTACAGCATTAAAAAATTCACGTAACTTTTAATACGTATTCATTGATAGGCTTGTACTCGGTGACTCCATACATTTTATATATCACCGGGACACAGAAATACTTGAAAGGTATCCGTTACCTACCAGGCAACTGGTTACCAGGTTGCCAGGAACTGCTTACCAGGCTACTGGTTAGATAAAAAATTTTGAAAATGCAGTGATGAGTGGACCCCCTGATGTCAAGCTACATATAGGGTGTGATGCGGGTTGTTTTGTGGATGAGGAGGTCAAGTTTAACTGGCAGAGAAGAAGCGAGGCACGTGACGTCAGACAAGGACAGACTCTATTCACGGGACAGAATTAGAAAAATACACAAATTAGAAAACTACACAAATTAACTAGGAGCTAATCTAATCCAAGGAATATATGTCCGCCAAGACAATGTTCTTAACTGAAAAAAAGTTCCCGCTCACGGCTGGCAGTACTTGGTGTCAAGGAGCTGTGGCGGTACACTTGACTGGTGTGATGTCTGCAGGCGCTGTCCCCTTGACGTTGGCGCTGTCCGCCGCAAAGTCGAGTCCCGTGCGCTAGGCTCGCGGTGCTGCCGCGGTGCCCTTGTCAATGCTGGTGCTGTGCCCGATGAACAACACGTCGTATACGGCCCAGGTGTTCCGTGGACAGACTCGACTGGAAGAGACCAGGTGTTGCTCGGTCTGAAGATCTCCTGGGCGTTGACGCCCAGCTGAGAGCTTCCAGGAGGAATGTGCGGCTCCGTGACGAAGACCCCCTAGGCGTTCTCGCCCAGCCGAGAGCTTCTGGAACCACCTGCTTCCTGCCTCCAGCGCTCGCCACCTCTTCTTCATCCTCCTCTTTCTCTCTCGCGCCCTGCTTCCGCCTCCCCACACCTCGTCGTCTTCGCTTTTACCTGCCGACTCCTGTCCGGTAAGCAGCGCCTCCTCACAGTTGCCCCCATCGGAAGAAGTGTTTCGGGGGAAAACACTTCCGGTGAGCAGTTGGTGGACTGGTACCAGTCCCTGGGGGTACGGGTCTGTTGGCCGACGCGCACTTCACTTGCAGTCACTAATAACACTACCACACTTCCACGTCCGACACTCACTTTGATCACTATCACACTACATAGGAATGACTCAAAATGCACAGAAACACTTAAATTACACAGAAATACTGACAAACAACAGTTCTAGAACCGGGACCGTTCCATGTCCTCATTGAAGGTGGCTCCAGTAGTCCGTACCCACATTACGAGTGTAAGATTTAAAACGCAGAATTCACTCAGTTCTGACTAGAAAAGGCTCAAGCCTAGCATCGTTGTATTCGTTGTAATAATTGTAACATCGTTGTAATATACCGACAGGGCAAAAACTGATGATACACCAGTTATTGGCATTGCGCAAAACAGTTCTGGTTCAACCTCATGTCGCGAAAGCTAAGAAGTCGTTTCACGTCCTCGTGCACGTCTCGTCTATAATATTCGGTCTTAACTGTGGATTCGGTCTTTTGGGTACCTTTGCGACACGCCAACAACCTCTCCCATTCGAATCGATTCGGTTGTTCTCGATGTGGCTTAGGCAAGACGAAGTGGTTAAGCCTTTCCCCGGAAGGTAGTTTGCGTCCCCCGAAGAAGTCTTTGCGTGTTGTCAAGGATCTTGCCACTGGTATAGGTTTCGCGAAGAATTGCTTCCGGCTAACGTCAAAGCAATTTTCCATCCCATTCGTTGGTTGTTCTTTGAACGATTTCACCTGATCAGGTTTACCACAGCCTGGTTTAAGCATTCCTGACCTAAATGTGTCAGGTTGAGGTACATCCTCCTGGAATGTTCGTTTGTCTTCTTTCGTTAAATGGGCCTGATCCCTTGTCGTGTGAGGGCGAAGCGTCATTTCCACACAGGAGCTAGACATCGACACACCCTCCACATTTCCTATGACCAAGTCATAGAGAGGATCTTGCATACATTTTGCGGTGAGTTTTCCCGAAAAGAACGGAGTTTCAACCTCGATGTCTGCTTCCGGAAGGAACTTGATGGTTCTGTCTAGGAGGAGGACAGGGCTAATTTTTCCTGTGAAGTTTTTGGCAGGAACCAAGTTTTTTCGGACAATCACGGTGTTGCACCCGGTGTCTCGAAGCACACTAACAGTCTTGCCTCCTAGGCGTCCTTCAACAACAGGTAGGTCACACAGGGATGTCAGGCATTTTTCTCTGGCCGTATTTATTATGACAGGAATTTTTTCGCCAGACTCCAGAGTGACAAATTTCGGAACATCTACCCTGGGCTGTACCACGCACGATGCCTGCAGTTTTTCGTCTTCCTGCTGGTGGCAATTATCAGCCCTATGGCCAGTTTGGCCACACTTAAAACAAGCTTTCGTGCGATTCCAACACTCGGCAGTTGTGTGCCCCTGTTTGTCACACAGGAAACATAACTTTTCCGGTCGGGAGTTAACTCTCTTCTGAGGAAGGGTTTTGCCGTGGTTATCAGGATTGAGGCTGTCCTCAGCGTTCGCTGCCGACCAAGAGCCAAGACTCCGTTGCTCTTGTGCGTCTAGGTAGTTATCGGCAGCTACCACCGTCTCTTCCAACTTGGCGCAGTTTCTTTCTTTCAAGAACACTAACAGGCTTTTAGGGCACCTTGTCATAAACTGTTCAGTGATGATTTTCTCTTGCAGGCCCGCATAAGTCTTTTCAACTCGGCCTGTCTCCATCCACCTGTCGAAGTATCCGGAGAGCCTTGCTGCAAATTGGCGACCAGTTTCACCCTCCTCCGGCACCGACCCTCGAAACTTCTCTCTGTAGCCTTCGGCGGTGTACCGAAATCTTTGCAGCAAAGCTCCTTTGACCTTGTCGTAGTCTAATGAATCCTCGGGAGACAGGTGACCGACTACACTCTGGGCTTCACCAGTCAGGCACAAACTAATTGTGGTTGCCCACTTCTCTTTCGGCCACCCCTGACCGGTAGCGACACGCTCAAACCTCTGGATATAAGCGTCCAGGTCGTCTCTGGAGTCGTCAAAAACAGGAATGAGTTTATGGGGGCTGATAACGTCTGAGCTGCTCGCTCCACGAGCTCCTCCGTCACCGCTGTCGTTGGCATCTGGTGCGTGAGCTCGGATCTCCTCGAGTCGTAGCTTGCGATCTAGCACTTCCCGTTCCAGCTCGAGTCTCTGACGCTCGGCATCCCTCGCAAGTGCTCTTTCCTGTCTCGCATCCTGTCTTTTCCCGTCTTTCCTTTTCCATCTCTCTCTCAACCCATTCCTTCAGCTCACTGCCCACCAGGCCTAACTCTTTTCCCACGGCGAGCAATTTGTCAATGTCCATTCCGGCGCCAAGTGCTCTCCTCTCCGCCGCAAAAATTACCTCCTCGACTCTCTGGAAGTTACGCAGAGAGTCCTGTCGCGGACGCCATTTTTGTGATGCAGGTTGTTTTTGTAGATGAGGAGGTTAAAATTTACCGGGCGCACAAGAGTAGAGACGCTTTGGCTACGGAGAAGGACCAAATTATATTGACGGGACAAATTACAAAATAACGTGCACAAATGAACATCCAGCTAATCTAATGACAGCAGTCCTAGGATAACAAAGTCCCCTGCGAGAAGTCCCACTCCAAATTGTTCGCGCTCACGTGTAGGTCACAGTTGGTGAGTTGACTCGGTGCGCAAGGCTCGGTGCGCTGGGCTCGGTGCCCTTGTCGATGCCGGTGCTGTCCCGATGAACAACACGTCGTATTCGGCCCGGGTGTTCCGTGGACAGACTCGACTGGAAGAGACCAGGTGTTGCTCGGTCTGAAGATCTCCTGGGCGTTGACGCCCAGCTGAGAGCTTCCAGGAGGAATGTGCGGCTCCGTGACGAAGACCCCCTAGGCGTTCTCGCCCAGCCGAGAGCTTCTGGAACCACCTGCTTCCTGCCTCCAGCGCTCGCCACCTCTTCTTCCTCCTCCTCTTTCTCTCTCGCGCCCTGCTTCCGCCTCCACCCACACCTCGTCGTCTTCGCTTTTACCTGCCGACTCCTGTCCGGTAAGCAGCGCCTCCTCACATAGGGTTAAAACTTGTGAATAACAAAACGACATAACTCTGAGAGATTACTTAAAGGGAGAATGGAGCGATTTGTAGTTATTTCGATATTGGTTTGACATATTAGGAGTCCCTATAGACAATGCTTCTAGCGCTGTTGGTTCGCTTACGGAAATTTGTCTACAAGCAAATTTTATAACCAAAGCGCTGTTCTCCAATCTGCATCGCTCCTTGTCGATTTCTGATAAAGTTATTGATATAACGAACACTTTTTTATTAGCTTCACTGCACCGAGTTAGCAGCTTGCCCACCTGCCTGCCACACCAGCGCTGACAAATTAAATCGGCTGGTAGCACGCAGGTCATCGCGAAGAGAAAATCGAGCCTTCTCAAGATTCGTGCCCGGAAGAGTAAACCGATGTTGTGTGAGTTTGTAGGCGCCCATGCAAAATGTATATCAGCTTACGACAGTTCCCTGACTTACTGGAGTTGTAAGCTGCTTGCAGTTGTGCGACAAGTGCGCTAGCAGAAAATATTAATCCAATTAAAAGCAAGAGAGGAGTCAGCGAAGATAACATAGGTAATGAGTAACTAAACTCAACAGAAACATTTATCGTAAGCCGTAAAAACAAGATCGGAAAGCAAATTTTCGCTGGGTGAATTAACACACTGGTCGGCAGCACGAACCCACATTTGCAATTAATTTTTCTGCATGAAAAACCCAGTGGCTGGTGATCAGATATTTGCAGGGGCCGTCACGTTCACGTGAATAAATTTCGGTGCACCCATTTCTGAGTCGCGTACCTTAGCCAGGTGGTGCACATACTTCTACTGCTAGAATAAGCCCTTTGTTTCAGTCGTAGCGGCTGCGAACACGTACTACTGTGAAGCATCGGTCGAGCGCAATTGTACTTGAAGACAGCCAGGGGAGACTAGAGGCATCAAACCCACAGATCGTCCTAGAGGAGCGAGTGCTCCATTTGCCTATACAAAAAGAGATGTTTTGATGCAAAGCGTCACCGGTCCCGAGCATATATTTTTTTGAGAACCTGACGACTCATAGACGCAATTCATAAATAAGCTGGGAATGAAGTAATGGCTCATCACGTCTAAGCAATAAAAACCCATACGCTTTCAACTTTCTCCGCTCCAGGTTTATTACAAGGCCTCAAGAGGATAAGCAAGTTTACGAAGTATAAGGTATACCTGCTGCCACTGCTCCTTGCGTCGAATAAAATATACTCTTCAGGTGCAGCCGGTAGCAAAATAATCCGAGCTACGCGAGTGCGTGGAACATGCATCCCCACGCCATATGAAGTTGGACGTGTGGTGTCGAGACATCGATGTCCGGGTGTCTGACCAACAACGCTCGCTGACCTGTCTTTTTTTAACTCAAGCGGCAACCCTGAGCACGTACAGAGTTTGGAACTCGGGGTCCCTTCCTCTGCTCAGCCAACGCCGCTGAACACGCACCCGCTACTGCGACAGAGAGCGAGAGAGAACTGTGTGTTGCTTGCTCTGCTCAGATCCGACACGTAACATCTTTTGCCCTTCTAGGTGACGGTCCCGTGCCCCACATATTCCATCGGGTGTTTGTTTTTTGCCTAAAGCATACACTCTGTATACTTTTGCTTTTCACTTGCATCGGCAAGCTTCGAAGTCCCGATACTACATAAATAAGTTTCTCGCAATATTTCCACTACGTTTGGCATGTCTTACCTTCTTGGGATATCGGCAGTGAAATTCTTCCGTAGTTATGGACACGCATTTTCCGATCAGCGCACCATCGACTTGAGTGGCATCGCACAGGAGCACCTCATCCCAATAGTCAAATGCCACCATCCAGTGGTTGCTAAAAGCACAACCAGATCCAGATGACTGGGCTGAGGACTGAGACGTGCATGATGAACCTCCCTCAACAGGCCTCGTCCAGTAGTACACACGGCAGGCCTCCCCACTAGGGGCACCTGAAATGAATTTGACATCAAATAATGTTTAGTGATTACTAATACTTCCGGTACAAACCGTGAAACACCCAGTTGTAATAGTCTGCCCTTCAAGGAAGTACATTTTCCGGTCAAGGTGAATCAAGTGCATGTCAACTCCTCCGCGAAGCGGAAGCGTCACCGATCATGCATCGGCTACCGAGCAAACCAATGCGAGGTGGCAACGGCCTCCGCACTGAACGCGTCTTATCGGTAGTTCGTGCTTGTCCGTGGGTCCCGTGCTCGTCCGTGGTAGTTCGTGCTCGTCCGTGGGCCCCTCCGAGTCGTTCTCGTGGCTCTCTCCTTTCGCGGTCACCAAGCGTCCGGCCCCTCCCTCACTTCCCCGAATTCTGCGGGTGGCCTCCTCCCTCCTGTCGTAGTGTCCCATTACGGCCAGAGGCGCCCCTCAATGGCTTTTTCTTTTTAGCGTGCGGCCGTTCTGTCGTCCCTCTGTTCTCTCTCTCCACGACTAGACGGAAGGTCCGCGCACTGTTCTAACAAAATAATAAATCGGTTCACACTAACTACATGTATATATATATATTATTATATATATATATATATATATATATATATATAATATATATTATATATATATATATATATTAAATTAGAGTCACCACGAAAAACACAATATTTAATACGACGTTTCGGCTGGAAACAGCTTTTCAAGTGAAGAACATAGGTCGAATACAGGTATATGTAGGCTCGCAAGGAGCGCTGTGAGCACGTGGGCACATTATTTCAAAGTGTACAAGAAGGAAATACAGCAAGAAACAAGTGACAAAAAAAAAACGTACTGCAACGACTGGGCGCGCGGTAATACATCTCAATATACAACGCGGCGAAAGCAAAAGCGAGGCACTTAGGAAGCGTGTTTCCGTCAGCCACCGCCCACCCACGCACAGCAATATTAAGAAAAGTAAACAAATAAGGAAGGGTACTGGGCATCTTACTCTAAAGGAGCGGAAACAACCTGCCGCATAAGGCGGAAGCGTAGAATCGACAATTAGTCATCCAGACACTGGGGAACGCAAAATGGCAGAAGTCGACGTTCAATTTCAAGAATGCAGGTGGGAGGATTAGCGAGGGGGCCGCGTCCTCAAAGGAAAGTGCCGCCGCTTTGGGAGGAGACCAGATAATAGCCACAAATTGCTTATCCGCGGCCCGCGTCCGGGGCACAAGGCGGACAATGACGACTTCTCGAAGGGCGCCGACGCGGACAGAGCTGTGCGTGAGCCACCCAAGAAGAGCGCAGGCTGTGCGAGGATTTTGAGAAATGACACACAAGGCAGGAAATAAACAAAGAAAACAGCACACAGAAAAAAGCAGTTAAACGAGCCCCCGGCTCATGACATGAAGTGGATAGATACAAAAAATTGTCAGCTTACATTTGATATTTTTGCAAGTAACAAGGGTTTGCACATTATGAAAAAAGCAAAAGAAAGATGTGGCGCACGTACGAGAACAAATCTCCAATGATCTAGAAAATAAAAGACACTTTGTAGCTAGTCATCAATGGCAGTATAAATTCGCACACAACATTCTTTAAACCAACTGACAAACGAAAGAATACAAAGAATACATGTGTACAAATCGTAGAACATGGGGAACCATAGCAGTGAACAAAAAATAGCTTACAAAGTGACATTTCGGGCAAAAGAGCAATGAAGCATACGGAGAAAATAAGTTATTCACAACACTAGACCGAATAATGCTGGAAAGTTAATGATGGGATACAAGCAAGATTTCGTGCAGGAGAAGCATTAAAGCATACGGAAAAGTAACCTGCTGACAACGATGAACCATCCAACGGTTGAGAAGTGGTAACGTGCGATACGTGCCGCTACAAGGTCTAGGTTTGAAGGCACGACAGCCTTCCCTGAGACTCATTGATACCTTTTGTGAGAGTGTTATATTTGTGGATCAGATAAGATTCGCAGGCTTCCCTGTCGAAATAGGTTTTAAATCCTGATTGGAGCACTGTGGCCTTAAATTGATCGAACGCGTGTTTCAAAGAGTTGATATGTTGATATATATATGTGGAAGAGTTGATATATATATATATATATATATATATATATATAGGGGTCAAGTGGGCAACCGCCTTGAGCCTCTGTCCGAGTGGCGAGGCATTGTGTGTCATCAGCCGCATGCTCGCAGCGGAGTGTTCAGCTTATAAGCTGCGGCAGGCACTCATGGCGAGCTTTCGCATGGCCGAGGATGGCTTCCGCGAGAAGTTTCAGGGAAGTACGCCCTTGAAAAAAGAAACGTGCTCTCAGTTTGTGACTCGGCTACGCAAATTTCTGGATCGGTGCGTGGATCTCACAGGAGCAGAGAAGACTTATGAGACCCTTTTCGTTTTCGAGTGGTTCCTGAGGGAACAGTTTTTGTTTGTGGGCGCCCTGAGTCTGGAACTGTTTTTGAAGGAGAGAAAGGATGTCGGGTTAGCAGACCTCATGGCTACTGCGGAGCACTACGTCGAGGCTTACGGATGGAGCAATTTTTCCAGGCGCGCCTCGCCGAAGCACAAGGCGGCTGTGGACGCGACCGGAGCCGAGGGGAAAACGGGCCCTGCCCCTGCGTCTCCCCGAGAAAGGGTTCGGAGGTAAATCAGTTATCCATGCTCCCGCGCGTGGCACTTTGCGAAAGACTGCTGCAGCGTGCAGCCCGGTCGGGAGGCGGATCACAGGAAATGTTTCAAGCGCGGCAAAATGGGCCACCGTGGCTGGAAGTGCAGGGTGGAGGGGCACGGAAACCCACGGCACCTCTAAAGAAATCCACCTCATCGTGTGTGGAGGACAGGTTCGAGCTCAAGAACGGAGGGGAGCAACAAGTCTTTCAGAGCGGCTTTCGTCGGGGAGTCTTAAGCAGAGAACCAAGGCCTGCCAGTCATGGACGGGTTCTTCGGCGGGAGCAAGGTCCACGTCCTTAGGGATACAGGCGGCAACATGGTCATCGTGAAGTGGTGCCTCGTTTCAGACAAGGACCTAACCGGGGCAAAATAACCTGTCTACCTCGTGGACCGGTCGGTGCTAATGTTGCCTGAGGCCTCCATAATGGTTTACACCCCCTACTTTTCAGGTGAGCTGAAAGCTAAATGAATAGAAGACCCGGTGTGCGACCTGGTTTTGGGGAACGTTGGGGGACCCCGGACGGTGAACTGTCCGGATCCATACTGGAACCAGGAGGCCAAACTCCAAGCATCGGCTGTAGGCAATGAGCCTGAGTGGCTCCCTGAAAAACTGGCCGAGGAGGCGCTGTCGCAGGAGAGGGGAGCAGAATATTCGCTCGAGTCTGGCGACGTGACGGCAAACTACGTGGCCACTTGGGCCCAAAGTCGCGACGGGGCGCCTCTACGGAAACTGAAGGTGACGGGCTAGTCGCGGTGAGCTTGTACAAAAACAGAAGGGTGATCCAACCCTGAGAACGTGCTATGGGCACGTCGGGCAAGTTTTCAACAGCGAGAGGGGGGAGAGCTACAAGTTTTGTATCAACGACGAAGTCCCGAAGCGAAAGTACACCACCAAGCTGGGCGGCAAATTTTCACAAGTGGTGGTACCTGGAAGATACCGGGCTGCCGTCCTGCAGCTTGCGCATGATGCTGTTATGGGAGGACACCGCGGAACGAAGAAAACGTTGCCGAATATGCTGGCGGAGTTCTTCCGGCCGGCTATGCAAGCAGATGCCAAGCAAAACGTAGCCTCGTGCGACACCAGTCAGTAGACGGCCCCTAAAAGGGTGCACTGGGAGAGCGCCGTTGATGCGGGGGCCCATAATCTACGCCCCGTTTCGGAGCGTGGCAATCGACATTGTGGTGCCGCTAAACCCAAAGTCGTCACAGGGGAGCAGGTACATCAAGGGGAGCGAGAACGTGGGAGCGGATTTCATATGCCGTCGGGACTGAGAGTAATTTGCCTGAGCGTGTGAAGACAACTTGATGAAGTTTCGGTGTAGGGCGAATTTTTTTTGTTGGTGCGTGTGTGCGTGGATGAATTTTCGGGCGCAGTGTGAGTCCTTTCTTTTTGAGAGTAGTGCAGCGCGTGTGTGTCTTCTAAGCACGTGAAAGGTGTTTTAGATGAGGATGCTTTTTCTTGTCTTTTGTTTCACTGAGAACGAAGTGTGTGGTTTTCTCGTTTGGAGTGTTTCCGCGTAGGTAGAATTAGGGTGTTTCAGTGGTGAGCACCAAAGGTGCGCGGAAACCTGGCGCCGTTGCGTGCGCGACGTGGTGGCGCGTGAACGTGTCCAGCACAGCTAACGGAGAGTGCTCTGGTGGGACAATGCTCGGGTCCGTTTGGGCGCGTTTCAACCATGCATCGGAGCAGTGCGACTAAACGAACACTCACTCGTCACGGACGTCTGGTTGTTTTTCCTTATTACCTGTTTAGTGTGTTGCCTGTTTAGAGCGGTATGTAAGTGATGTGCCTGTCATTTGTGTAGGTGCGGGTATTCTGGTGAATATTCCTTAGGGGGGAGCAGTGTCACAAACGACCGGCCATCCTGGTCCTGCAGCCCCTCCCGCACTGGCCAGTCACCCGCACCTTTCACATGAATGTCACGGTAGCAGGCGATCGTTCTTGTGACTAATCTGCCGTGTTCGAAGCGCCACCCCCCCCCCCTTTTTTTTTTCATTTTCGTAACCCCCTAACAAGCAGCCATGTGCTGGCAGCGTGGTCAGCCTCCAGCGTTTTGCCCCTTTTCTTAGAAAGCCATTATTGTATGCACGTACGAACCCACCACGAGGAGTCCAAAGAGAAAAAAAAGAAAACGTGCAGATTAAAGCCGCTCCCTAAGCAGGGAAACTGAGGGGAGCGCTTTTGTTTATTATGCCCGAGGCGCCTGCCAAAAATGGCGGACCGGCAGCCCGCGCATGCGCAGATCGCTACTGGAAAAAGGTCCATTGCCCATTTAGGCACTCCATCAAAACGTTCCCTTCTGCCGATGTGCTGTTTTGCCGCTGTGATGTTTTGTCGACGTCCTGTTCGTCGCTTGCTGTTTTGTCGCGTGCACTTTTGACGCCGTGCTGTTATGTCGGTGCTCTTCTGTCGCGTGCCCTCTCGTCGAGTGCTGTTTTGACGCCACCCCATGTTAATAACGGTAGGCGGCTACCTATGAGTGATCGAGAAGAGTACCCCGTGGTGACCCGAATGGCTGATGATGATGCCGGGATGCGGGCAGGCGCCCGCGGCTGAAAGCTGGCGCCCGCCCGCAGGAGGTTCTGTTTGGAGGCGGGTGAATGGTTTGAAGCGGGAGACGTGGAATATCTCTGTCCCCCGACAGCGACGGTCTGTTGAAGGATTAACTGGTGCATTCAATTATTGACTGGAGAAGAACAGAACAAATGCCATACCCACTGGCATCACTGAGCGATATAGTAGGCGATGAGTTGTCAAAAAGACACAGGGAGGAGTCAGAGGTAAGTGCATATTTCAGATCTTGAAATGCATCTTGGCAATCATCCGTCTATGTAAAAGGCACCTTGTTGCGTAAGAGCGGATATAGGGGAGACGCAAGGCAGGCGAGGCTGCCTACAAAACGCCGAACGTCACTAACGGTAAAAAATAATCTAACCATTCCCTATGCTTCTTTGGCGTGGTAGACTGCCGGCATTTCTTTCTGTATTTCCTAACGAGCCCCTCATTTCCAAACCCTATTATTGTGCGAAACTTTGCGAGGGCCTCAGTTCTGGCAGTCTTGATGCCAAGGTAGCATAAGAGTGTTTCCCGCCAGTTACCCGTTTATGACAGGCTGTAGACGTTCGCGTCACGCCCCGGGGGTTGAAAAGAAGGTCCCCTTCTCCCCGTATTGTCTGAGTGGCGCTGGCTACCACCCTCAAGCGTCAGATACAGTTGTAGTAAATATAAATACCACAGAAAGCGAAGAACACAGTAGCCCAGATAGCCGAATTGGTAAGGCTTTCGAGATCTAATACAAAGGCGTGGGCTCGGTCCCCATTCTGAGAGCGTGTTTTTCTTTCTTTCTCGCGTGATATTACAAAAATAAGGTAACGTCACTAACGGTAAAAAAATAATCTAACCATTCCCCTATGCCTGCTTTGGTGTTGTAGACTGCCGGCATTTCTTTTCGTATATATATATATATATATATATATATATATATATATATTTATATTATATATATAGATAATATATATATATATATATATATATATATTATATATATATATATATTTATAGGGATTAGTAGAACTTTGAAGATGGTAGAGAACACAAGAGAAGAAACCTTCGAACAAGGTTAAAGCACGATTGTGGCCTACGTTTCAGCAAAGAGAACTTGCTTTCCTCAGGGCAATCTCTCGCCTGGCACGCACGGTTTATTTAGGGGTAGGAACCCATGTGAAAGGAGAGGGAAAGATGTAAGGGAAATTGAGCAAGCTGATTGGTTTGGGAGTATGTCGGGTGAGAGATTGAGGGGCCAAGAAGGTTGTCTAGTTGAAGCCGCGAAGTAGGTCACACGGAAGTCAGCTGGTGGTTGATATTCGTGGAATTTTGGAGAGAAAGGATGAGAGGGTGTTCATTGACCCACCGCCGGGTATACGGAAAGGATCTCAGAACCGCCGGAAGCAGACCAGGCGGTGAGGGTGGGGTCCTTATCAGAAACTATCTGCAAGCCTCAGCTCAAAAGAAAAGATAGAGACGGGGGGAAACTAACTAGGTCAAGGAAAAAAGAAAAAAAGAAGAAAAAAAACAGGGAGGGAAACCACATAAACCCACACACAAAAGAAAAAGCAATGAACCCGGCAACTGAAATGGCACGTGTCACCCACGGCAACATTCCTGGAACAGGCCTGTCCTGAAACTCAAAAACGAAAAGATAAAGTTAGAGTGACGTACGGGGCACAAGACCACGCGGAGTAAAAAAAAGAGAAATAAAATACATAAAATTGAATTCCAAAAGCAAAGGTTGGAGGGATGAGGGCGAGTATTAAGCTAGACGCTGAGGAATGAAAAAAAAAGAAAAAAGAAATTAGGTGACCACGTACAGAGCAGAGCGAACGGTCATAGTCTTTGGATGAGGTATATGCACGAAAATGCCTAATGCTGTATTCCGGGTGAATATCGCAAGGATTCCAAGTTGCCCTTAGACGCATTAATTCCAGCAGGTTCCATGGAGTTGAATTTGTGAATTAAGTAGGATTCTCGGTATTTCCTGTCCCTAGGAGACTTAAATTTGACTGAAGTATATATAACTTAAGGTCATCAAAATTGTGGCCTGGTTGGTTGAAATGCTGCGCTACAGCTATGGAGGATTTGCTAAGAGTATCTGCCCGGTGACCATTCGCCACATGCATAGCGAGGGCCTCGGTTATGGCAGTCTTGGTGCCTCAGGGAGCTTAAGAGGGTTCAACGCTGGTCGACCACTCTCGACATGTCGTAGACCCTCGAGTCACGGCACGAGGGTTGAAAAGAAGGTCCCCTTTACCCCGAGAAGTCGGAGTTGCGCTGGCTACAACCCCCAATCACAGGAAAAAATAACATTGACTTAAATAACCCAGAAAAGAGAGGGGGAAATCGCCCCGCCGGTAGCGTTCCCCACCTGGCAGGCATTTTTTCTCAACTTTCTTTCCAAATTATTTATGTGTTTCAGTGGCCTACCACATCCTCCCCTTTGCTTTCCGAGGTATTCTTGACTGCCAACCCTTATTTCTGTCTTATTAGAACGAGCCCCTCGTTTCCTAGTGTGATTCGCTATATATATATATATATATATATATATATATATATATATATATATATATATATATATATATATATATATATATACACGAGAGAGTAGACACACGTACGAAAACGATGATTCCATCATCGTTTTCATACGTGTGTCTACTCTCTCGTGTATTGTTAAACCAAGTCCCGGATCTTATTCATCGCTATATATATATATATATATATATATATATATATATATATATATATATATATATATATATATATATATATATTCCGCTTCCGGAAAAAAACGACGGATTTTTGTCGAGTTCTGTTTTCGTGTATGTATCACTGTATCAAAAAATATAAACACACGTCATTCGGCAATATAAAAATCTTCCAAAAACAGCCGTATTGCACTTTCAATAATGACTGCAACCTTGATATGTGTTCTAACCGAGTCCCTCGTCTCGTATCTTTCTGTTCTGCTATATATATAAATATATATACATATAGACATGGATTTTGTGGTTGTAACAAAAACATAGCATGGGAGAATTCAGCACAACGCCCTTATACCAATATAGGAATTGCTGAAGGGACATTTCAAGGTAGAGGTCTTTATTCCTCGCCATCTTTAAGGCAATAGATGATATCGGATTTTGGAGAATGTTCTTTACAATTGTTTCAGCGCAACACTTTCAACGCCTTAAATATGGCCTGCGGTGCTCAAGCTTTTACACCCTCGTTTCATCGTTCCTTGTCTCTGTGTTTGCTTTTCAAGTATCACAGCCAAGGAGAAGCATATTTCAGGAATAATTTCACACTGATCAGATTGTCTTTAGCGCTCAGTACCCCTTAACACGTAGCGTTAAGGACCCCGGGCCGCAGAAAAGCCGACATCATCGACGGCCTTGATCGAAAGGAAGAAATCCCGTAGCGCCACCTTGCGCCGTAAACTGAAATCTCGGGATGGTAAGGCGTGAACTCAAGAGATTGTATGCGCACAGGAACGTAAAGTTCGCACCAGTTTCGGGTGCCCCTAGAGGGTGAAATAACGTGGCGCTGGAGTTCAATGCGCCGCTGGGCGCGCTCGCTTTTCGTGCACGTGTGACGTATTTGTTGCCGTGTATATTTTTGTCGAGAGTACTACAAAGTCTTCCTCATGGCCGAGTATCATAACGCTATAGTATTCCACCCTCAAGGTGAAGCTGTAGCTCCCTCTAATTTTTCATCTCCATACACCACCCCTGATTGCACTCACTTTATCGCCACTTGCAATGCAATAATTTCCATAGTTACTGTCAAAGAGCAACCATTTATTATAACGTACGCATTTCCTTACCTTGCGGTACGGGCATGCCGCGATCAGTTGACATAGAGCTGCCCATTGTTGTTGAATTCTGGAAGTTATTGGGTTGGCTGGGCCCTGGTACCAGCACGTTTTGTTGCAGCTGTGTCGGGATCAGTTTTAGGGGCTGTAGTATCACTATTCACCTGAGCAGCATAAAAAAGGTGGTGTTAGCGGTGCTACGCTGAATCAGGCCCACTAGGGTGTTTCATTGAACAGTGCTATAAAGGCTGAATAAAGCCTAAGACGGGGCTTCGTCAGACATAAAATGAGAAAATATGCGTCTAGAAAGTCGATACCATGCTCACTACAGTTACATGCACGGCAGAGTGGTTAGCAATCATAATTTATTCACTGTACCGCATTTGCACGGTAGGGAGTATGCCCCGCTTCCTGAGGAAACGCCTGTAGCAATGAAGCCCTTATAAATGAAAAACTGGGGAAGCCTCACGATGCCAAAAATAGATGCAGCTCACAGCCCCGAGTAAAACAAGAGCTTATATTAAAGGCATTCAGATCAAAATGGCTGCTGAGGGGTTTAGAAAACATTTTATTGTTTGGGGATACACTAACTGCTTTACGGGCATCTGGTATAGCAAAAAATGTAGACTCGGACATGCTGAAACCAGGACTGGCTTAATGCGCCAAGTGTTTCGAAGCCCACATCACGGCCGACGATTAAAATCGACAAATAAAGACGCTCGACGGTTTTTAAGCATGAAAATCACAGTTTAGCCGCCAAAAACAGGCAGGCAAAATAACGTTTTAGGCCCGTAACAGCGTAAATAGAGCCACCGTAAGTTGTCTCTAAGCACGTAATTTCGAACGAGGACGTGCGCTACATGTACCTACCACCGGAGAACCAAAAACGTTATGGTTCAGGATGGCACAAATGCGCCAACAGTTGAGCACAGCCATTCACTGTCCAGTACATCTGCTGGACTAATGGCGATTTTTGGCTTAATTCAACAGCGCTCTGCTTACATTCATGTTCAATGGCCATTGTCGATTGCTGGAGCGTCGCATATAGTGAAACGGACATGAAAAAGAATACTTGAGAGTTAGAGATACTGATTAACAAGGCTCACTTGATGTCTGCGGGACGCAGTTTAATCGCCACACAATTAAAACACACGCAACTAATAAACGCAAGAGATACATCGATTTACCAAGAGATTTACATGCTCTAACATGAGGACTCTTGGGTAAAAACTGGAGCAATTTTCTCACATACGAAGATGTTATCCGAATTGTTCAGGTAGAACGTTCGTACACGGCCAAGTACACTTGCAAACTCTTGATGAGTATTTTTCAAAGGTGTTTACCAGCTGAACCAATTTTTAGCGTGGAAAAAAATCCCTCTAAAGTATTGGCGGGTTTGGTGCCGCGAAGCTATTCCTACATGCCCTATGGGGTATACCGTGTATTTCAGGCCGAGAGAGAAATTTAGACCACGTGGGCGCCCTTAACGTGCGCCAAAATCTCGACACATGGAGGTTTTTGTTTTTCGTCCACGCAGTCAACAGCTCAGTCACAGAGCAGCTTGTGAGGATAAAACTTATCAAAATATTTACGCCTTCCAGCTGTGCAATCTTTTTAAGACAAGTGTGAAATGCAACGAGTATGCCCTTTTAGGGCATTGGCCATCTCCGTGGCGCAGGTACCTGGCAGCGGCTGGGGCAACAGTGCGCAACATCGCTGTAATATCGCAACATCGCGAGCGCTGTAGTCCAACATCACTCCAGGTACGACGAAGGAGCGCACGCATCTCCAGTCTGTTGATCTTCCAGTGTCAAGCACGGACGAGCCACTCCGGAAATCCGAAAGCGACGCAGAGACCATGGGATCGTGCTACAAAACCAGCAGCCATTGCGATCGTCGTCTACTTGGTAGCGGCAGGGGCAGCAGTGCGCAGCATCGCTGTAATAGCTACATCTTATCACTCGAGGCTGGGAATTTTTTTTTTTGCTGTCGCTCTTCACGAAAGTGGTTTCTTTTTGTAACTGCTGCCTTAGCTGTTGCCAGTTTTTGTGGGGTTTCGTTGCGTTTTGTGACCGAAACGCGAACTTCTGAACTGCTTGATGAAGTGAACAAAAAAATGCGTGATTTCAAAGCGCAGTTGGATCAAGAGTTTAGATATGAATTAGCGGAGCTCACAAAGAGCTGCGAATTCATTAGCGGGGAGTTCGAGACACCGAAGGTTGATCGTGCAGTGTTGTTGAAGGAAAATACTGCTTTGGAGTTGGCAAACGAAAAACTTGCGAACGTGTTTCAAAACTTGAAAAAACATCTTTCCCAGCATGACCAAACAATCATTGCTTCAGAGCGATACTCCCGAAATTGTAACTTGGAAATGAAAGGAATACCAGTCACGAAAAAACGAAGCATCCCTGAGACGCTACACAAAATCAGTCATATTCTTGAGGAAGTGATTGAGGAAAGTGACATTAAAATTTGGCACTGAGATTCCGTGGGGAAGCCCGACGCCATTCCGAACATAATTCTTCAATTCTGGAGCCGCGCAATCGCGATGTACTGTTTCAAAAGGAAAGAAAGAGGCGCATCTCAACTCGCGATTTTGGTCTCTCGTCTGCTACTGCGGTGTTCCTTAATGAACACGCTTGCCCGCCTATGAAGCAACTGCTTAGCATGGCCATATGGCCATTGCGCAGAAGAAGGATAATAAGTGGCTCTATGTCTGGACCAATAGAGGAAAGGTTATGGCTATTAAAGATGAAGGGGCACCCATCTTGCACATTTGAAATTCCGAGGATGCTGACCAGATCGTCGGAATGGTAGTAACGCCTTCGTTGTCGGCTGATCTTCCTGATGGCAGTCTCTCCAAAGTATGTTAGTGGTTTAGTTACCTCAGGAAAAGACATAAACCTCACTTGTTTTCACTTACACATTTGATCGGCAAGAAAAAAAGATGATGACCCTATTTCTTTGAGTTGATTGATAAACTAAAAAAATTATTTTTGAATTTGATGTCATTATGCTGACAGAAACATGGTACACAGATGCTTTTGAAACGTACAAACGCGATGGCTAAAAACATTTTTTCTGAACCAATTTGTTACCTTGATGATGTCTATGAAATCCTGCACAAACACCAGCCAAATATCATGTGCCTAAAAGAAATGCATTTAAAACTCACAAAAATTAAACTCAATACGCCGTATTCAGGAAAGACCGAGAGAGCTGCACTCACTCGTCTGGTGGTGTAGCAATCCTCGGCAAAAATCTGTTCCCTGTCAATCTCTTCACCTACTTACTGTCCTCGAAGCAGTGGCTGTCCGAGTAATAATTTTTAATAGGTTTGTTACAGTCGCTGCTTATACATTCCTCCTGACTACTACCTGTCAAGTTCACAATTCGAATCCCTCATTGGGTAGCTTCCGGAACCTTTTTTACTAGTAGGCGACCTTAATGCTCACTGTGACCTCGGGGGTCGGAACTTGCCGGAAAACTGTCTTTTATCATCCGAGCCTGCCTTTTAGGCACTGATGAATATTGTAGCTTCCTCACATCGCATATTCTTGACTCTGCCAAAAGCGCCATTCCGGAGTTCTCTAGTGGTACTCGTAATCTCCGGAGGCCTTGGTGGAATGAAGAATGCAGACTTGCGCGAAACGCCCAAAATATGGCTCGGGATGTCTTACGGAGATATACAGCAGCCGAAAACTTAGTAGCCTTCATGCGATCAAACGCACTGGGTAGGCGCACTCGCCCCCAGGCTGACTGTCTGAACGAAGCTTGCCGCTAAGCCAAGGCAGCGACCGAAGCTGTGTGTGTGTGTGCATCGCCTCCTGTGTGTTGTGGACGCGTTCGTTTCGCGATGAAATGCGACCTTGTACTTCTGCGGTTGGATAGTACCTCCCATGGTCTGGATTATCTTTCTCGAGTGACGTACGACTCAACCTCGCATGGGGTAATGTGTCAGTCTGCCTGGCTAAAAGCCTTCTCGGCTTGCGGGCCACAGTTAGGTGACTTGCTGTTCGTCCCCGCAAATCGGGCGCGAGGTGAGTGCCGAATTTACGACGCGCAGGAGGACGCAACCGATCGTCTGTCAATCGCGGTTCAGCCTCTTAACGGATGTCGTGACGTCGTGTTCGTTCGAAACGCATCTCTGGATTGTTTTGAAGTTAAATAAAATGTATGCGTTAAACCCGGGCATTCGGCGCAGGGCGTTCTCTGCGATTGCACGAAAGAAGTGCCACGGTGCTTCGACGCTTTCTTTACGGTACGTACTCACGTAAGATAATATGCATATCGTGTTATGGCCGTGTTGCATTCCATACAAACGGTTGAGCGTTTGTTTACACTTGTTTCGTTTGTTGTAAAACGTCCAAGTTTCGTTTGTTGTAAAATGTCCAAGCACTCCTGCACGGCGCTGGCAGATCAGTCGGCGAGCTGACGCTGAGCAGACGACACATCTCTTTGCCGAAAGTGCGTAAAAAAGCCGCCAAATAGCAGGATGTCTAGCTCATGACAAACATTTGGGAATCGATGACGTAGACTTGTAAAGATAACGGTGTCCAACAACACGAAGGAAAGGGTGAGAAAAAGCGTCAAACTTTGCAACAAAAGTGTGAGCTTTCCGCTGCACGTAAGAGAGTAATACTTGGCACAGCTGACGTTGACGACCCAATCTAACGATTGCGCTAGTTCATTTAGTGTGCACAAAACGCCTTTCAGGGCCCTTTTAATAGAATGCAAATCGTTAAAACGATGTGAGATAGCGATACTTCCCTGATTTATACAAGTACAGAAATACATTTCATCCCTCGTTATTTTTAGGAGACGAACCAGCGGTCATGAACAAACGTATTTTATCATATCTCGCTGAAGACAATTTTTTAAATCTCATCTCGTACCACATCTAACTTTCGGATCTTTAAGCATTAAGAGAGCTACCGATGGTTATGCACCCATCAATGTCACCTTCTTCCGCCATTATGACCATCTTCATATTTTTGAAATCAGGGCCCCTTACACCCATATGTTAAGCTCTTTTAGTAATAGGATCATACTCATACCATACGCATCTTAGGCACTGAAATAACAGCGAAGGACCACTAAATAGGATATTGGCGCCCCTTGGCCTTGGCTGTCCTTGCGCCATAAACACCCACATACTACTACTACCAGAAACCTCTTACTGACAGTTTGTCAAAACACACAGGAGCACACAAAACCACTCAAAACACTCACACCCCGAGAATCCCCTGTACTAACGCAGAGTCAGACAAACATGCAACTGACTGCACACCTGTCACACCGATGCCAGCGATTACAGGGAATTCCAAGTGTCCGACCTGCGTGGACTACCTTAGCCTTCGTCATACTCTCTGGACATGAACACCACCCTAAACTTTTCCCCATACCCAATAAGTGCAAAACGTAAGTGCAAAACGACACTTGTCATGCACCTTCCGTTTCAAGTGTCCAGAAAGTCGGACCGCTTACGGTGAGCTGAGGCAGCCAGCTAATTCACTGCTCTCTGCACTTCGGCGGCCCTCGACATTTTATCACGAGACGACTCGGCGGCGCACTCCGTAGTAGGGTCGCCCTTCACTAGCGACCCACGTATTGTTGACGAGCCATTGGTGCAACAGAAAGTCAACCGTTCAGTAACTAATTCCTCAATGCTAAAATTTATTTTCTGGCTGATTTGCTTACAAGCAGACAGGCCAATACTCCGAATTTATCAAGCCCCAAAACACCACTGTGTTGTACAAGATACGCTGTACATGCACGCAGTAGTCCAGTAATCACTATCGTCTGTTAGAAACCGCATGCAAAACATGCCAAAGACAGAAAGTTCGCTTACCTTTCGCAGAAGCAGATGCCACAACCACGACGCCGAGACGAACCCTGTGATATGACTCGAGCCGCAGTAAGGAGCTTATAAAGTGTCTAGAATCGAGAGAGACAGAGGGAACTTGTGAGAGGGGGTTGCATGCAAATGCGGGCCGACGGATGTTGGCCAAGTGTTTACGTCGCCACGCCTGGGGGCCGGCGGATGTTCAGCGACACTCGCTTTTGAGCAGACTGCACGATAATGTTCTAGAAGTTTTGTCACCGCCACCGATTCTCTGGCACCCACTGTTATGGCGTGCTTTACGGCTCTGCGGCTCCTTGGCCTGCATACCGGCCGACCACCCGGCCGTCGCTTGGAGGTTGTCGAAAAACCGGCTCCCTCAGGCTATGGAAACGCTTTCCACAAAAAAGCCGTTAGCACACACAAAGGCTAAGGAAATGGTGTACCCGTCTTACCCAGAGTCTTAGTCAAACTGAGAAACCCTAGGCCAAAGATTCCGAGCTGCAGTACGCCTTAGAGTCTAGGTCCCCCTCACAGGCACCGCCATCATTGCGGAGTCCTTGTTTTGCCATACGGCATGAACATGGACGGCGATACTCTTTACGTAAAGTTTAATTTGTCGCTTCACCGGTCCCGTGCAGTTTTCTGCATTGGTTATTTATTTATTTATTTATTTATTTATTTATTTATTTATTTATTTATTTATTTATTTATTACAACTGCTACCCTTTACTCAGGCGGCAATTGTACGAGAACCTTGTACTTGCTGGAAAATAAGAAATAACGTAAGAGTAAAAATACGCCAGCAGATCCACCATATAAAGTATACGTCCAGTAACACTGAAATTTGAATACTGGTAAAAAAATACTTCAAGAGAATATTCAGTATTATTACAAAAGGAAGATCAAAGCTAAAGAGAGCGAGAGAGAGGGAGGGCTTTAATTGTACAGAAACCTACTCAAATGAGAATGAAAATTGTGTGGGGTGGTGGTGGTAGAAACGTTCTGAGAAAGGCAACTGCATTTCTTAAACACAGGCGAAAGAAGTGGCGTTTTTAGAGCAGTCATAGTGTGATCGGTATTTTTTTATTTTTGTAACGTT
Organism: Haemaphysalis longicornis; assembly: GCA_013339765.2. Lineage (NCBI taxonomy): Eukaryota > Metazoa > Arthropoda > Arachnida > Ixodida > Ixodidae > Haemaphysalis > Haemaphysalis longicornis. The sequence continues at coordinate 12,520 of JABSTR010002996.1, read as the reverse complement.
TCGTTTACAGTAGTGAATGCATACGGAGTTATGTCTTATATTGTTCTGTGAGGTCAATATCAGTTAGCTCGGCCATTTCGCCACTACACTTCTGGAAATAAATGAATAGCCGTCGCCACCGATTATGCCACGCGGTGTGCAGTCCTGCCGGCACTTGCTATCAGCTGGGCTACTTACGTTGCCATTTTTTTTCTGCTTCCTGACGTTATCATGGGGCCCCTCGACAACTCCTTACAGATCGTGGACGCTCATTGCTATCGCAAGTTTTAGCCGCCATTCTTCGCTCCTCCTCCCAACACAAGATAACCACTGCCTACCATCCTCAAACTAATGACCTGACAGAACGAGTTAACCGAACAATCACCGACACAGCATGTACGTCTCCGCAAACCACCGCGACTGGAACGTGGCTTTTCCGTACGTTGGTTTTGCTTACGCCCTTCCGTATAGTATCCTTCCTTATACTATGAGGAAGGATATACTTATACTATAAGACGTCCTTCCTTATATACCTATAAGGAAGGGACAATGGGACACAATCTCTCCAACGTTGTTCACAGCATGTTTACAAGAAGTATTCAGAACATTGGATTGGGAACAGGTGGGAGTAAGGGTTAATGGACAATGCCTCAGTAACCTCAGATTTGCTGATGACGTTGCCTTGCTAAGCAACTCGGGGGACGAATTGCAAAGCATGCTTACCGCACTGGATGAACGAAGTGTACCATGGGCCTCAAATATATTATGCAGGAAACTAAAGTAATGACCAATAACCTCCGGACAGCACAACAGTGTGAGATAGGTTGCGAGCCAGTGGAATCGGTAAGCGAATATATCTACTTTGGCCAAGTTGTGACAGCTCATCCCAACCATGAGGCAGAGAAAACTAGAAGGGTAAGAATGGGGGAAGTGCATTGCAGGCATTCAAAGATAAGGAATGGTAGCCTACCATTGTCCCTGAAGAAGAAAATATATGACAGCTGCATCTTAGCGGTTCTCACCTACAGGACCGAAACGTGGAGGCTTACTAAGACGGTTCAATTTAAATTGAGGACGACTCAGCGAGCAATGGAACGGAAGATGATAGGTCTAAAATTAAGGGACAAGAAGAGAGCGGAGGGGGTCAGGGAACAAACGCGTGTTAAGGACATAGCAGAAATTAAGAAGAAGAAATGGACGTGGGCAAGGCATGTAATGCGAAGGCAAAATAACCGTTGGTCATTAAGGGTAACAGAATGGATCCCTAGAGAAGGCAAGCGTAGCAGGGGGCGGCAGAAAGTTAGATGGGCAGGTGATATCAAGAAGTTTGCGGGGATAAATTGTCCGCAGTTAGCCGAGCACCGGGATAATAGGAAAATAATGGGAGAGGCCTTTGCCCTGCAGTGGGCGTAGATAGGCTGGTGATGATGATGATGATAAATTTTCCTTACTATTCGTCTCGAGACGAAACTGCTGGCTGCACTCTCTTCTATCTACTCTTCTCGGTCACGAACCAGTATTGCCACAGGACAGTCTTGCCGTACCTTGTGTATACATCCGACTATTCAAGCACCACCATTGCTCGTGCTGATCACGTCCGTCAAATCGCTCATACCCGTCTCTGCTCATCCTAACAGTCCCAGAAGACACATTCTGCCAGCCGTTCCAAGATCGCCACTTTACGCCTGGGTCACTGGCACTTATTTGATCGCCAAAACACCGTGTTGGCCTTGGTGAAAAACTGTTATACCGGTATTGTGAGCCATATTGCATACTCCGTGAAGTTACGCCCGTAAGATACGAAATAGTCCCAGCTCAAGCTCACATCTCCCGCCACATCCTTAGGACGTCGTGCATGTCTCCAACCTCAATGCCTGTCCCCAAACTTCGGCACGAGGCTCATGAGCGCGGAGACGGTGCCTTCACCGGCGGGGGTTATGTCACCGCATGGCTTCGGACTTTCTGAAAGGGACATAGACAGAGGGATTGGCCCCAGCACGGGGCAACTGGTGTGGTGGACGGTAAGTGACGAGAAGGAAGAGGACGAACGATCTCGCTCGCTGGCCGCACCCTGCTCCATTATGTTGCCTGATTGATTGATTGTAATAAAAACATAACTCTTCTTGGCCAATCCCCCTGCGCCATTTTTCGGGCCACCGCCACCACCTTTTGAGACTGTGCTAGTGGGTGCGGACCCAGCTGTTGGACGTTTCTAATTATCTGCAATATTCTATTTTCCGCGTAACAATATATAATCATTATGGCTTCAGTGAGGGGCTTAAAGATGACCTCTTCATTTTTATCCTGATTTCAACTTAGCGACCACATCTGCATTGCCTATTTGTAACGGGTTATACATTCTTCGTTTTTGTAATGCGTTCGCTGCGCAATAACACTTCCGTGTGCTTCGGCTATAAACATATTGGCAGGTTTGTGTACCGTCGTTACGTTGGGAGCGTTTGAGACATGAGTAAAGCACAATACAGCGGAAGCAGTCTTGAGGAACCTGTAAAGAACAGCAGAAAGCTGATTGTGTTGCGACAGTACATAGTGTTCCGAATTAGTTTTATTGGCACACTACTTTTATGATTTTTGTGTGAACGAAATCCGCTGTGAACCATCCCTTGTTGGTAGTGTATTGCTCACTGACCTCATATGTTCTAACTCGAAGAAGTAAGGGAGGGAACTATAGCTATCAGATATTGCCACCGGCCTTGGCTGACAGCGTGCATACCACCCCGAGTGCCTACAATGCCAGCTTTTGGAGAGATGGGCGCAAGATTACATCAAGCGCCCGCAATGCTGGTGGAGGCATCACATACCCGCGCAGAGTTAGCTATAAAGCGGCAGGGCCCCCTCTCTTTCCAAAGGTGCTTTCACAGCACTCCTCACACACAACTCTTCCCCTCCTCAGTGTCCTTAATTACCGGGATGTCAGCGCGCTTTATCCCTCCTTTTGTAAGTGCCGGCGGACCCTTACCCTCGCTTCCCCATCCTCACCCACTGGGAGCGGTCCTTGTATCTCTTGCCTCATAGACCGACAGACACTGACGCCACAAACCTTAGAACTCGCTTCAGCCTACTGGACAGAGGCCACCCCCAACCTGATCCCGGTGTCACAATAATGAACTCTTTCTCTCTCTCTCCCTCTCCCATCTCTTCATGCAACTCGCGGAGGGTACAGAAAGGTGCACTAACAAGCCACACGGCCACCCTCCACCCGTTGCTGACTGATCCTGTATAACGAAGAAGGTACCGTATGGAACATCCGGCAGAACGCTCCTGGATCTCTCCACATCATCTAAGCCGATAAGCAGGCCCGCAGAAACACTCAGGGCTCACCTTCACGGTACGACGGAATACGCGCTCCCCACGTGGACAGTTTTAGCACTAGGTCCATAGACGTGCGTATGCCTCCCCATGCACTTCAGCACAAGAACATGCGAATCCGCCTCCACTGCCCAGCACAATTTACACACCTGACCCGCTCTTACAGAATCCAGCAGCCTGACGAGATCAAACGCTACACTGTCCACGCATTCAGTAAGGGAGCCGGCATCGTTCAAACTCCTAATAACTGAACTTGTTATTTGGCATTCCCGTTAGTGTCCCAGTCTCTTTTAAGTGCAGAGCACTTTAGGCGCTCGCCTTGTCATTCTAGTTCGCTCGCTCGATCCAAGTATATAGAGCACCAAGGCGGCGTCCCGGGGTAACGCTCTTGTTCGCGGCGTACCCCAGAGGCTTCGAAAGCAAAGCGGTTTATATAGTCATAAGCGTTCGAAAGTCGAGAAATGCTGGCGCTTGTCATCCATCTTCCCGTTGTTTAGCGCAAAAAAAATCTACACGTGCATTTGAAAAAAAATATATATACGTAATTAACTGGCAGCGCCCGCGTTTCTTTAGTTAAGGACGCCCGTTGGGTTGGTTTTTACGATAGTAAACGCGAAATGTGGCAGTGCAACGCCGACACGTGCGGGGAAAAAACCAGAAAGAGAACAGAACTACCGCTTGCGCAGTTTCAGGCGTGCGAGTACTGCGAAGGCAGGAAATTTGAATTGCATGCGGTGGTAGCAATGAGCGGATAACGGCGGTACAGCCCATTATGGCGTATCACTGCTCTGCACTTTCGGCAGCTCTCACATTAAGTGGAACGGTTTTAAGTTTATTTCTTTCAGCTGTGTGGACCCTACAAAGAGAAAACAGTGACACAGTACGTTAAGGGCTCGTCGTAGAACCAGTGGGGTTGTCAAACACAAGTGCGCGGATGACATGTAACTTATGATACAATTAGATAAGCAATTTTATACGGTTTTACTCTTTATGAACCTTCTTCCCCATTTAGCAGATACATTTACCACCAAAAATAGTTTTTTGCTTGTTCTAAAAATTATAGGATTACAATTCGAACTTCCTTGCAAATCTAGGCTATCACTTATGCAGTTAACTATTACTATGTTCAACAGCTTGTATACAACTGATAGTAGGCTGATGGGTTTGTTCTCTTAAGGTGTTGATATCTCCGTTCTTGTGAATCAGAAATATGTTGGCGCTTTTCAATGCTATGGGAGCTTTCAGAGTCATTATGCCTTCTGAAAATATTACGGCAAGTTTTTTCAGTACAATATTTTCTCCCTCCATTAAAAGATACACGGGTGCCATCGCCCCCTGGAGCTCTTCTTCTTTTCATGCCCTTGTGAGCCCTCCCTACCTATGGTACGTCACAAGCCTAAGCTTGTACACTCAGTAGTATTTTATTGGCCTATTCGTGTCCGAGTGCACACCCTCTGTCTTTGCCGATAGCTATCTTCCTCTTAGTTCCTCCTTATATTTCCAGTGTTTGCTCGATCACTCACAATTTGTACGCACGAATGTCGATCGTTCTAATTGTGTAATGAAACTTGACAGCTCTGCTTATTCAATTTGATCTGTCACAGCTTGCTTCTGGGCTAGTTGGTGCATTATGCTTATAAAACAAAGCACTAAATTGACACTGACGAAGACGAAGTGCCGCGGAACACAAGATGCACACATGCAAAAGAATCTTTTGTTGTGCTGTCCTTCGTCTTCGTCAATGTCAATTTAGCACAGTGCTTTATGAGTAAAATTTGATCTGTCGTACTTGACACTTCGATGTTCTTACCTTTCGCAATAGGATACTCCGTTTTCTGAATTTGTTTTCCAGTTTGCTTCCTACGTGCTGTTTCTCCCACTGCTGCTGCCGAGGCTGTGATTGCCGTTGTTAGGTGCAATTTAGCCTGTCTACACTAACTTTCTTCTCGTTTAAAAGCACAAATTTGTTTCAAAGGCTATTTTGGAACCCTGCTTCCTGGCGCTGACTGACTCCATTCTCGAGTTTTTGCTTATTATGAGTTTCCGCCTTTCTCTTACGACATTCAGCCGTACTTTGAACCTAAGCATCCCATGACCACTGCCTCGAATCTTGTCTAATAACTCTACGTCCTGCACCATACCTGGCTTGTGACTTAAAATTAAGGCAATTTCAATTTTTGTTGCACCTTTGGGACATTTCCACGTCCATTTCCTGGGCTCTCGTTTGCAGAACAATGTGTTCATTAACCTCAAGGTATTGCCCTCCCAAATTTCAAGCAGTATTTCTCAACGGCTGCTGCGAGTGCCTGTAACACTAAATGCCAATCTGCTGACATGAAGTTCCCGCTGAGATATCATTCCACATGCGTAGACTGTATTGTTAGTGTTGTGCAGTTTTACGAGAGAAACTGCTTTATTTGTCGCCAATTAGCATTTCGCTCTTCTAAGTGCCTCTTCGGCCGGATAGAGTGACTCCGTATGCGAAAAAGAGACCAAAACGCGAGCTCGCTTGTATTATCCAGACTTGGCAGTAATAAAATTACAGTAATTAAATTACTTTCTGCTGTAATGAGTAATGTAATGAAGTACTTTTCAGTGTTGGTAATTTAGTAATGTAATAAGTTACTTTAGGCTAATAATTTCATGGAAATTATTTATTACTTTCGAAATTACTTTTGACTACGATATAGGCTGTCGGCTTCTCTTATGGCATAAAAAGGGGACCAAGAAAAGTTGACCAAGTATAGTTCCAATGCCCAGATAGTCTCTTGGCATTGGAACTCTACGAACGCCAAGGAAACAACACTTCGATGAGAGCTCTGCCTGCTTTTTCGTACCTCTTCGTTCCCTTTTCATGTGTTTCAAAGTAATTTCAAAGTAACTTCATTACTTTAGAAAAGTAATAGTAATGTAGTGTCATTACTTTTGGCCACCTGGAATTTCTAATGTAATTTAATTATATTTTAGAAAATTCCAAGAAAGTAATGAGTAATGTTTTAACTACTTTTTACAAGTAATTTTGCCATCTCTGGTATTATGTTCCCCTGCGTGTGGATGAAAACCAAGGCGAACAGGTCCTGTACCATACGCACCGCTCCTAAGAAATAAGTGTTGCATCCCGGGGTTTCCACAGACGCTACACACTTCCTCTGGGCGCGCAAACAGCATAAAAAGATTCCATGCGAAAAATGCGGCTGGAGCGTTTCCGCCGAAAAAAGAAATAATGGAGGAAATTGCGTACACCTCGGCAGGGCGCCGACACGGATAAAATGTCGAACGGCTGCTACGGAGAGGCCTTGCAATGCCTCCATCACCCACTGCCACGTTCCGATTCCGTCTGGCCGGAAATTGACCAACGCTCTTCCGAACTGATATTCTCGGGGCGTGCACTGGACTGGCTCTTGCGCCTTGCCTCATCGCCGTACATAGAATTGGATGTGCCTCTCAAGAGAAGAGCGCTTCGACTGTAGCTGCAACTGAAGCGCGCACAAGAGCAAAAGCGAGAGAGAGAGAGAGAGAGAGAGAGAGAGAGAAGAGAGAGAGAGAGAGAGAGAGAGAGGGCAGGAGAGAAGGATAGAAGGGACCTCTTTTCTCTGTCTCGTCCTCCACCTCCCGTCAAACCTTCGAATTGCAAAAATTGCAATAATTGCCAAATCTCGGCATATATGTCTCGCCTTAAATCTCGCCACATGTGAAAAGGAAAACTGATGCCCTTGGAATCTATGAAAGTGACGCAAAAATTATTGTGCACTGTTCTATTTTCTTTGTACAAGGGAAATTGACAGGCCTATAATATTTCATTGTTGTCTCCTTGCTTTTCCACACACTGAATTAAGTGCTTCACTAGCAGACATTTATTTAAAAATACAAATTGGGTTCCCTTCTGCAAACACTGCACATACACTACTCACACGTGTATTTCTATTAACACCGCACGTGAATCTAAAGAAGAAGCATGTACAGACAGGCCCAATAGTGAGCATTGTATACTGCAGCAGGATGGTGCAACGCAAGGAAGCTCTAATGGCAATTGTATAATTTTTGGGAACAAACATGTCCAAAACCATTTTTGCTGGTAAATGCATGACTGTCAAATGTGGAAGAAGGCGCATAAAGAGTTAAACTGTATAAAATATTACCACCTTCCAACAATGTCTCTTGTATTGAAATATCAAAATTAAGCATAATAATTTTTGCATGTCCCTTAGATACCTATCAGCGGAGAAGCTTGTGGTTATACAAGTACAAAATATAGCAGGCTATTCAAACTGTTTTTAGTGGACTATCATTCCAAAATGTACTGTTTTCACACAGTTGATATGTATTGCATACCGCAGTCATTCAGATAGAAGACGACACTGATATCTCCATTTTTTTACTTTTTAAAGTTTCATGTCCTCGTGTCTGTTTAGCCAAGAGCACCTCAAGGTGCCCTTAGTTGTACACATCCGACAAAAGGATCGAGTAATAACTCATCCGCCTCCCATTTCGACACGCCTACGACAGCCTTCTTTTCATGCAAACGCGAAAACGGTGGACACAGGGATTTCATGACAGACATTGGGAGAATTTCTACGCTTGCGTTCTAGCATGCTCACAGCAACAACGATTATGACGAAGTTGAGTCACCAGAGGTGTTTGCCGCTTTTGGTGTACTGCTGATTACAGAAGCCTCGGCTTATGCTCCCACAGGATAAAATCGGTGGAATTGTTATTTTCATGAAATTTAATTGGGGCATGATAATGCCATACCCCCGTGTACCTCGTACTTCACACCACATGAGATATTCTGCGTTGCAATTGCGGCTATAACAAAAAGAAACAAGGTTGACATTGACAGCCTTGCTCCTTCCTCCTTCCGGCACCTTGTTTGGGACATATAAAGCTTTTTATGCAAGTTGAGCCCCATAAGGAAAATCCTGTACACATACATTACTTTATTACTTTTTCTGTGTATACATCACTAACGCAACGTTACTCTTTGGGGGCAAGACCAAGCACAAAGGAACACGTAAAAGACACAGGCGCATATCTAGCACATTGCTGTATTACTTAAGTACTATCATTGCCTAAGTTCCCTCAACGAAACGTTAAGTGAAGTGCTCTTGTTCTTTTGTTTCTCGTTTTGTTGTCATTAAAAGAACAAAAGAAATTGCTTCTGTATATGATTTAAATGGGTTGTCTGTTTTTTACGTTAAAAATAGTGCTAACTGTGCACCAGATAACGCTCTGCGAATAAGAACAAGAATAAAACTATGCTTCGTAATATAAATTGCTACGCAACTAAATGGCCTCCTCAGGAACCCTACAAAACAGGCGGGAGAATATCAGGACGCGTGATGTGTTCGTAACTAGATTTTGCGCCTCAATTCTGCCGCCCTGCAATTCAGCCTCTTTATGCACGATATTGCGTGCCTGCTTTCTTGCAATGCTTCGTTGTCGTGCAACAAAGCCTACTTTACTGCAGATGTTTGAAAGTGCGCAGTACGCAGTCGACCTGTTCGGACGTGCTTTTCTGGTGCTCCGACAACAGCGTTTTTATACAGTGAAGGACAGCGAAACGGCAGAGACAGAGGAGGACAGCCGAAGCTGAGTATTTACCTGCACGGTTCTTTCTCGTTGTGTCGGGTTTTTCAGCCGAGATGACGCGTAGAAAGCTGGTACAGTGTGGTAGCTGTCCGCGGCAGGTAGACGCAGAGGAGTTTCAGCGGGATGGCGGTGAGGCAGACGAAGGGGCAGGTACGTGTCGGTTATGCGTAGTGGTGCCGTGGCTAGAACGCGTAGAAGCGGACAACTCTGGGTTAGCAAAGCGGGTTGCAGAACTGGAGGCAGCGCTAAGTAACGAACGCGATGAACGGAGGGCCGTTGAGGGAAAGTTAGAAGCAGCTGAGAGGAAGCTAGAAAGGAGCGTCATTTCGCCAACAAATGACGAACACCTCGGCCTATGCAGCGAAGCGGAGGCATGCACCGAGGTGACACCGGGGTGGAAGCAACGAAAGGCAACAGCTACTCCCACGTGCTGCAAGATAGGACAGCCAAACCAGTCGATAAGCCAGGTACCAGTAAAGAGCGGCACGTGGCAGATGATAGCGTGGTAATCATTGCGGGTGACTCTAACATGAAGAGGAGCAGCGCTGCAATAGTGGAAAGGGTAAAGGGGGATAAGCGTGTGAAGGTGGGGTGTTTCCCAGGTGAAACGATGCAGACGGTGATGACTGCAGCGAAGGGGCAGCTGGCCTTGTCTAGTAAAGCTAGAAACCTAGTGGTGATTGCCGCGGGGCTTAACGATGGTAAAGGGAGAGGACTAAAGGAGAGGAGGGAAAACTTGGCCAGGAGATAGCGAAGGGGGTAAAGGACCGGTGGGCGACGGCCCCAAATGTGCTCATTGCAGTCTGCACCGTGCCGGAGGTGATGAAGCAGGGCGTGCACACCGAACGGGCAGTACTCGCTGCTAACGTGGGGATTGCCGCGGGGCTTAAAAGGTGTGAGGGGCGGCAGGGAACTTGGGCTTGAAGTGATAGACGTGAACAGGGTAAAGGACCGCGGGCGAGTGGGCAGCATCGGACATAGGCAAGCTTTTCAGTGGGAACGGAGGTGATGATTCACTTCAGCCCCAGGGCGGCACACCGAAACAAGGTGGGGTGGCGCTTAGGTGTGAGAGCGGTACTCGCTGCTATCGTGGGGTCCCGCGCAGGGAACTTGGCTTGAAGTGATAGAGCAAATAAGAGACAAAGGGGAAGCAAGGGACACATGCACACTCAAAGCTGGGAGGCAGCCAGATTCACTTCAGCCCACGGAGATAACCTACGGAGAACCTACAGAGGTAACTGAGAACGTTGACAGAAGCGATTTAAGTGGAAACAATAGGAGACAAAGGGGAAGCAAGGAGCAAACAATTTTGTAAAAGACAAAAAAGACCCGTAAGCGGAAAGGAAAAACAAATGCAATAAATATTTAATCAGCTACAAAAATATGCAGGGAGGCAGATTTAAGCCTGATAAGTGGGTGGAAATTCAAAAGCAACTTGAACGGGAAGGAATAGACGCAATAAATATTTAATGCAACATAAATATACGCTTTAGCGGGAAGGAATAGGTAAGCGAGACTCACCTCCGGAGACCTAGAAGCCGCACCCATCATAGACAATTATGCCTGGGAAGGTTGCAACCGGACCACAGGAATGAAGAAAGGGGGAGGTGTTGGCATGCTCATTAAACAAGGGACCGACTGGCAGAGAGTGCATGAAAGCTGTAAAGAGCATCTATGGGTTAGAGGCACCATAGAGGGGAAAAATACATGGTTAGGAGTGGTGTATCTGTAGACCGGAAGTAGTGCTAAGGAGGAAAATGAGGAAATGGTAAACTGTTTGAGAAGAGATATAAAAGAGTTCAAAGATTCGGGTGAAATAATCATAGTTGGAGATATGAATGCCCATATAGAAGGTTTGGATGGATACACAGACCACAATGGTTGTCTAGTGATAGATCTGTCAGGAAAACCGGCTTGTAATAGTAAACACGGAAAGCAAGTGCGACGGACAAGTAACGTGGGAAAGCGGTAACAGACAGTCCAGCATAGACTACAGTTTAGTATCCGAAACAGTATACGGAAGGCTGCGGGAAATGAGGATAGATGAAAATGGAACAGACAGCTTAGGAAGCGACCACAAGCGGCTTAGCTTGCACTTTGGAGGCGCAACCCGGACAAATGTAGAAATAGGTACAATAGGAGGAACTAATTTGAACAATGAGCAGTTAAAGATCATCGCTGATAGATTGGAAGATGAAATCAATAAATACCCAGACAAAAATTGGGATTACGACGAAATGATTGCGTTCATAAAGGATAAGATGAATGAAGCAAGGCAACGAAAGCGATGGAAAGGGAAGTGAAAGCCGAGAAGCTGGTGGAATAAGGAAATAAAAGAGGCTATTGACCAGCGAAGCAAGGCGTCGAGAGAACATAGAGAAGCACAAAGAACTGGTATGGAACCGGAGGTATTGAAGGAGAAATGGGATATCTACCGTGGGAAAAACTAGAAGTGCAGGAATTGGTGCAAGCAAAGATCAAGCAGAAAAGCGAACAATGGATGGCTGAAATACGGAAGAAAAACAACAGCGCATTCAAGAAGTTTTGGAACCATGTAAAATTACTAAGCTCAAAAAACGATAACCATCAAAAATTCCTGATTGATGAGGAGGGGAAACATTAGAAGGAGAGCACGCGTTGGCGCATATTCATCGAGTGATTAGTGAGAAGTTTAGGGCAATAGTGGTAGGGAAGCCTGCACCGATAACATCAGCGCCACAGAAGACTGCGGAAAGGGAAATAAGTTTAAGCAACCTTGATTGGAAAAAAGCAAAGCAAAAGATTTCCCCCCAGACAACAGTGGGCCCGGACGCAATACCAATGCAACTGATAAACCTGCTTGGACCTAAAAGTAAGGAATCGTTTATGAGGGCAATAGATAAGGTGATAGAAACCCAACAAATACCAGAGGACTGGCTAGAAAGTAGGATGAATTTAATATATAAAGGCAGAGGAGACAAAGCCAGTATTGATTCATACAGACCACTCACAGTAACGTCAGTGGTGTATAGATTCGTAATGCAGGTGATAAAATCAGAAATTCAAGCATGGATGGAAGAAAATGAAATACTTGGGGAACTGCAGAATGGATTTAGACAAGACAGGTGACTGGAACACAATTTGTTCGTGATAACGCAATGCATTGAAATTGCGAAGCGCAGAATAGACCACTATGGACTACGTTCTTGGACATTAAAGGGACATATGACAACGCAAACAGAGAACGGCTGTGGAGAATGCTGAAACTCCAGGAATTATATGACGAGTTAGTACAGTTCCTTATAGCAATTTATAAAGAAAATAGAGTGTACCTTACATGGGAAGGACAGAAATGCGCCCAGCAGGTCAACATCCATCGGGGACGGAAACAGGGATGCCCTTTGAGCCCAATACTGCGCATGCTTTACATGGCAGGGTTAGAAAAGAAACTGGAAGAAAGTCAACTAAGGTTTAGCCTAACCCCTATGCTGCAAGGCGAAGTGGCACAACAGCATATACCGGGAATGTTATACGCAGACAACATTGTTCTTTTAGCTGATAACCAAACCGATATGCAGCGGCTAATAAATATTAGCGGCCAGGAAGCCACCGACCTCCGGTCAACTTTCAGTGCATGAAATAT